>VZTM01035043.1:28552-182891 GCA_013400555.1 Jacana jacana | reverse complement strand
TACGCGCTGCACCTTCCTCCGGCGAGCGGCACCGGCTCCCGCCCCCCCCCCCTCCTCCCGGCACCTCCTTCTCCTCCTCCTCCTCTTCCTCCTCCCCTCCCCTGCAGAGCATGCACAGCCCGGGACTCGCATCGCCGGCTCCGCGGCGGGCGGGCGAGACCCTCCTCCCCGCCTAGCCCGGCTCCCGCTGCCCCCGGAGGCACCCACCGCCATCCCGTACCCCCTTCCCGGCCCTTCATCCCTCCCTCCGGACTTTTCTTCACCCCTCCCGAGGATGAGGCGGCCGACGCGGCGGCTGGCGCTGTCTCTGCTGGGGGTGCTCTGGCTCGCCGCCCTCCTCCTCTTCTTCTTCGGGGCCAGGAGGAAGTTGGAGGTGGCGGGAACCGAGGGACGCCCGTCGGAGGTAAGGAAAGGGTGGTGGGACTGGGNCTCTGCAAATGTGTTGGAGGAATGCTGCGTTACAGCAGCTGAGGTTGCTTCCTCACGGCCAGGAAAACGCCAGTGGCAACTTTCTGCTTGTGGCAAGATGATCATTTTGGGTCAGAAAGCCGTTCCTGCTCCAAAGAGGAGGTATGTGAGAGACAGCAGCTAGCCCCTGCCCGTGGGTGGGGTAGGCACAAGGTAAGAGGACAGCTATAAGCCATGTGAAAAGCCACTACTGAAGAGCCTCAGCAGCTGAAAGTTGCTCAAGTGCTTTGCCTCGGCTTTTGGAAGAAAGCAAAACCCACCAGTTTGGGGAAAAGAGTGACATGTGCATCTACCTGCAGGTCCTTTCTAGGTTGGGCAGAGATGTCTTATGGTGGCAGAGCTGGAATGAACAGTCCAGCTACCCCCACCATAGGGCTGAGGAAGGTTAATTGATGTGACAAATGATGCACAGCACAGGAAGAGGTGGCATTTTCAGGCTGGCCTCCTATGCCATGTCAGACTGGTGGTTCACCAGGGCTTTCCACTCTATTAATTTTGCTCCTGCTTGGCTGCACCACCAAAACAAAGTTCAACCTAAGCCTGCCTGCTGGATCCTGCATTTCATCATTCTGGTAAAGGCATTTAAAAGTCAGATGGCCTTAAAACAAAGAAAGAGAAATGTCCCTTTTTGCAGATGCTAATGAAATTTTTATCTGGGCATCTTCTGTGAATGTTGGGCCTGAGAGGCATGGATTATGGTAGGGGAGAAGGGCTTACTGAGTCCTGGAAATAAAGCAGAGGAGGACAGAGGATGAAGATGGCAAATGATAAATTAAGAAGTGACAGAAAGCAACTGCAGGAAGCAATAAACCCAGGAGGAGTGTGTGGGAAATGCATAGGAGAGGTTGTTTACAACATGTGCATCGGACTTTCCAGCATTTGACATCTTCTCTCCGATTCATTCCATATGTTACTTTATGTACAGATTCCTGTTTTTATGGCATTTGTTCTATAGTTTTTGTACTAACATGAATGACTCACATCTGCTCCAATACTTAATGTATTCTCTAATGTCTTCTGCAAGGGATTGCTCAGCTCGTGCCGTACTTGTCAGAGGCAGGATCGGAAGAGCTTGCGAGTCAGGCAGGTGAGCAGGGACAGGCTGGGCGAAGCAGCTCTTTTCTGGATTCCTACTCTATCTGTTGTTTTTTTTTTTTCCCCGTAGCAATGTCTGCAATTCCCTTTTCGGCTGCCCTGCGTGGACTGGGATGCTGTGCGCATAACCGGCAGGGAATGCTCCGTGGGACTGGGATGTTGGCTGAGGGTCATTCCCAGTGGACCATGGCCCAGCACCGAGCTGCTGCTGGCATACCAACAGCTGATGATTATGATTTTATTTTTTAAGTGCTCTTGACAGCTCCGGAGACTCGCATCTTCTCTTCCAAATCCAGTAATTAAATTCCACCTACCTGAATTCCCCCTGCTGTTTCAATTGGATAAATTAATCTTCCCGTCATGTCTGAGCTTCCTCTGGGGGTTGTTGAACGGTCGCCTCCCCTCGCCCCGCAGCCAGACGGGGACCACGATGGGAGCCCGGGACCGGCCCGGGCCAACTTCGCAGCGGTGCTGCCGATCCCCGCGCATTCTTTCGCGCTCGATTCGGGGGGCACTGGGAAGCGGCCCCCGGACCCACGCACGGTGCGTGGGAGGGGAGAGAAAGGGGCGTCCCCGGTTACACACTGCTCCCCTCCCCGCCCCGCTTTCCCCTCCAACTGCTGTGCTCAATGTCCCCGTCCCCGGCTGGCGGCATTCCCGCCGGCGCGGCGCGGTCCCCGGAGGAGCAGGCAGGGCCCCGCCGGTCCCGGGCTGAAGCCCGGCTGTCTACGCGCTGCACCTTCCTCCGGCGAGNCTGGGGGTGCTCTGGCTCGCCGCCCTCCTCCTCTTCTTCTTCGGGGCCAGGAGGAAGTTGGAGGTGGCGGGAACCGAGGGACGCCCGTCGGAGGTAAGGAAAGGGTGGTGGGACTGGGGCAGAACTTCCTGGTGGTTTTCGGGATCCCTCCACCCCGTCCCATCGCGCTCCCCTTAAAGTTTTGTGCCGGCTCTGTGCCCTTTCATTACCCGCCCCCCTGCCCACACCCGCTGGCGGGTGTTCCCTCCTCCGTACCGCCTCGGGTAGCAACGGTCCCAGCCGTTCTCCCCCCGCCCCAGTTCACCGGGGGCTGCAGCCGTCGGGGCTCCCCGAGCGACGGGTACCGCCGGGGACGGCGGGACCAGCCCTCTGTCCCGCCGCCAACTTCGAGCATCTCTCGCTTCGGGGACTGGGGTCTCCCGGGAAGCGGGGCGCACCACAGGAAAACGAAACGCGTGTTTTGCGGTGTCACGCATGGGATAGGAGGGACTCATTCCCTCCCCCCCCCCCAGCCCCCGGGTCACGCTGGGTTTCTGAGCGCTCCCTTGAACAAGAAAGGCTGGCCCAAACGAGAGACAGAGAGTGTTTCAGGTGGTCCACGGTCGGGGTGTACCGGCTGGTGGGTACAGCAGACGCGTTAAATCACTGGAGCTTTTAATTACTGGTTTTGTTTGAAGACGCGGGAGTAGGTGGGGTTTGTAGTGTCGACTTGTAAGTCTCAGCCTGGGTGGAAGAGGGATGCCTTTGCAGTCGCGGCTTTCTCTGTCGCGTTTGAGACCCCAGAGTACACCGGAGTGACAGCGCGGGAGAGATGCGAAGAGCATCCCGCTCGACACAGGGAGCGAAACGGTGGAGTTTCACGGCCCGAAGGCTGAAAAAAAAAAGCAGGGAGCTGCAAGCAGCTTCGTTTGAACGAGGTGCTGTGTCCTCCTCTCTTCTCTCACGGCAGAGAGCAGCCTCAGCTTAGCTGGGGGTTAACTTTCCAAGGGACACGTATTAGATGCTGATCATAGCGGTACTGCCGTAAATCTTCAATAAATTAGTCGGGGTTAAAGCCCAGGTCCTGAAAATCAGCTAAAATGAAGGGTTATCACAGCAGAGGAAAGGGGATGAGCCCTCAGCCCTGGTTTTGAACCAGTGACACCCAACTGAGCAAGTATTTGGCCTGTGACTTACAGTGACTGTATGTGTTGGCGGGGTCTTTAGTCTTGTGTGTGCTTCACCTCTACAACTGAATTGATGACCCGATTGGTAAAAAAGAAAAAAAAGAAAAGTTCAAACTCATAAAGCTTACTTTGATTTTTTTTTTCTTCATCTGGAACAGAGGAATTACTGGTTTTCCGTGTTTTTTTAAATAAAAATGATTGAGGAGGTTTTTTTTCAGGCTTTCAGAAATCTTTCATTCCTAGCAGAGGGGAATGAATCCGTGCAATTTCAGGCCCCCAAATAAATAATTTTACATTTATTTATTTAAGCAGGGAAAGGTAATAAGTCACTGAAAACAGAGTTAGAAGACAGGTGCTTTCTAAGCCGTGAATATGCTTGGGTGTCAGTAGGTTTCTATCGGAACAGCCTGCTGAAAAATTGCAAAATGAGACCTCCCTTGTGAGCTCTTCTATTCTCTCCTTGAGATGAACCTTGCCTCTCGCATAGCACCAGCTGCAGCTGAGTTGCTGTTTCATTTTGTGGCCTGTTTTTGACTCTCTCCTCCCCTTCAAGGCTCCCCCCACCCCAAGGTGAGGGTTGTTGATACTCTTAGGGGCTTGCCTGGGCTCCTGACGCTGGGGGAACGAACCTGTCTCCCCTCACGCAGGATCGGGCCCTGAGTTTCAAAGCTGCAACTGCCAAGTTGCCATAACTCCAGCAATTTGACTGCTAAAATTGCCTCTCCCTCATTTCCTCTGAATTTTCCATCAAAACAGTTGCATCCCCTTGAGATCCATAGAGTGCAGATTCTTTTTTATTATTATTATTTTTTTAATACATTATATTTTTGGGGTTTGGAAACCGCTTTTGAGCGGTATGAATTGTAAGCTGGTTGTGAGCAGGGAGGGACGTGGTGTCACTTCGTCACTTCAGTTAACCCCTCTGAAGGGCTGCAGAGCTGACTTGGGTACCAGAGGCAAGGGATGCTGGGCTCCAAAGAGGAGCATGTCCCATTGCCCTGGCCTGTGGGACCAGGCAGTTAAGAGTTGTCCTCCAAATTGCTCGAGAAACTGGAGGTAGTAGGCTGCTAGCAGCACAGCAAACTTTTCCGTCACAGCTACGGAAAATGGGGCAAACCTACATCAAGTTTCCTGGCAGCGTTTTTGACCTGTGGGTGGTTTTTTTTATGCTCTCCACCACCCCCACCCCCCTTCCCACCCCACCCCATCACCCCTCTGGCCTTCTCTCAGTTGAGCTTTATTTCTGCAGCCATATGTACACCATATATCATGCCTCGTGTGGATTTAACCTTTAGACCCTTCTAGTTAGGCTCCAGCTGGTAATGCTGCCTCCTGCCTGTGCCTGTCTCCGGCAGAGCTCTCGGCACGTGTCCTGTGCTGGAAAGCAGGCCGTGGTGGCTGGCTGCGGCGCCTTGGTGGCTTGCCAAGGGCCAGCAGCAGAGCTGCTCCTCCCGTCTGCATGGAGGGTTCTCCTCGTCCATTGCAGTTATTTTGGTCTGTGTCCCCTGCCTCTCCCTTTTCCCTAAATCCTGTGCCAGCCCTCAGCTTCCCAGAGGAAGGCTTGTAGCATTTTTTTCCTAGAGCTGGAGAACCCTGTGCTGGGGTTGGCGAGGTCTCCAAGGAGGAAGCCCTTGGTGTGAGGAGTCTGTCGTGGTGTTCCAGTCTTGCCTGCCCAAAACGTGCTGCTGGCTTGGCCTCTCTTGGCCCTGGCGGAGAGGGGTGTTGGGGCAGGTCTGACAGCAGTAGCTGAGCTTTCCCAAGCTTCTTGTGCCTGAAGAGGTAGACACAGCCGTGTGTTGTAATTAGTTTGGCTTCACCACCTCTTTTTACTTTTTTTTACTTTGTTTTTAACTGTTTTTTTTCCTTTCCACTTTTTCTTTTTTTTTCCTGTTATGTATCTATTTCTCCCATCTCTGTGGTGCTCTCTCTCACCGCTGCCTGGTACCAGGCAGGCTCAGAGGGTTTCTCTCCTTGCTGGCCCTTGCTCCCCTCAATCCCCATCACCTCCTTTCCCTCCTCCTCCTCCTCCTCCTCCCTGCTGCTTGCAGCTGGGGTTAGTACATGCCAGGGCTGCCCGAGCAGGCTGAGGCTGGATTTTAGGGTGTAGACTCCCTCCGGGCTGTGGGGTGAAGTAACCTTGCAGGGTTGGTAGCCTCTAGAAGACCATAATTTGCTCCATTTAGGACCTTAAAGCTCTTCCTTGGACAACTTCCCTGGTCCCTCCAGTGCTGTTACTGCTGCTGTCACTTGGAATTTGGGGTTTTATCGTCTTTTCCAAAGGGCAGATCAAGCCCTATTAGTGCAGTGAGTGAAACTTGCCCTCATCCTGCCCTTTATAAAGTACTTTTATAAATTTATAATTTATAAATTGGCTGAGAAGAGGAGCTGGAGCAACGTCCTTGCCTCTGCTGGGGTTACTGGCCTCTGGGGCCCGGCAGGCTGCCTGGTTAGTAGCCGTGGGCTCAGCCGGCAGGAAAGCTGAGTCTGATAGATGAGGGTGTTAAGGACACGGGGTTACGGGTCGGCTGGGACTCGTTGATGCATCCTGCCCTTCTCCCTGCCTCTTGGCGGAGGACTTTGAGATCCTTTGCAAGCATTAATTAGTTCCAGCCTGTCTCCCTGCCCCAGCAGTTTTCTGGTTGAATAAACTGGGACCCGGAGAGGTTAATTGAACTTTGTATCCTCTTGGCGATTCCAGAGGAATCGGGAGTCGCTCAATCCTCTTTGGAAAATCAGGCTGCCAGTGACCCACCTGAAGTCACGCAGGGAGGTGGTGTCGGGGCTTGGCACATGCTCCAGTAATTTGGGTTTGTGGCCCTGGACTATGGCCTGGCATCTCCCCTGCCTCCCCTTTGCTTTGCTTTGGGAAAGGGGAGGGCACACACACATATAAACTAATAACTTAATTACATTAAGAAATAATGAGAGGAACTGATACGCAGGATTAATTACAAGCAAATTCCCAAATTGATTTGTGAGGAGTACGTGTGGCTGGCTCTGCAGGGATGCTCCCTGAGCACGCTGGCTACCCCAGCTCCTGCCGATGCCCTGTGCCAGGCTACTGAGGATGCTAAGGATGGAGCAGGCGAAAGGTAGGGGACAACCCCACTGTCATCTCATCATCTCCACCTGGTGAATCCATACCAGACCAAAGCGAGGAGCTGGCAGGGAGGGGCTCACAGAGGGTCTGGGCTCTGGTGCTCGAGGCCAGCGTGCATGCAGGAGGGGCTGGAAGATGGTTGGTTTTTGTTGGGTTTTGTGGGTTTTATTTCTCTACTTTCCCTTCTGTGTGCCAGCTCACTCCCTCTGATGAATGGCTGAAGTTCATCTGACAGCCTCTGGAGGGAAAGCGGGTCTGTTGTGGGCTGGATTGCAGGAGAGAAGAATCACAGGAAAAGTTCCTTTTATTAACAAAAGTGACCAGATACACTTGCACTAGTGTTTGCCATGAAGCAGCTCCTTTCCGAGCTTGTTCAAATGCAGTGAGGAGATGGCTGCTGGGAGGTGATAGGAGGCTCAGACCCCTTCCTACCTCCTGGAAGGGCTCTGGGGTGCTTGGCGCCCGGCAGGATGGGACCCCAATGGGAAGGGATGCCTGCCAGCTCTGCGCTTCTCTGCCTCGCACCAGCCTGCGCTTCCTTCTGCATCGTCGCCTTCTAGAGAGCCTCGGCACCTGGAGCTCAGCTGACAGTCTCCAGATATTAAATTCCTGTCAGTTTTACAGCAGCAGAGCCACTTAACAGATTAAAATAACTGTGTATCCTGCAAAAATTCAGATCTTGACAATTAAGGGATTGAAGTGGGTAAAGCTGTCAGGAACAAAAAGGCAGAGTGTTTAATACCAGAGAAGCTCATGTTGGCGCAGGGCTTCGCTCGGGGCAGGGGTAGGTCCAGGATGGGAGAGAAGAGGAAACTTCTGTCACACTTTACTAGTGAAATCTCTAGGAGCAAAACCAGGCTTTCTAGGACATCCAAAGCTTTGATGGTGAAGGAGTTAGGGTGGAATCTAGTTGCTGTTTCTTGCTGGCATATTTCATGATGAGTGGGGAAATAAAACTCACAAACCTATGCTCAAACTGTACTCCTCTGTGGGACCAGATAGGACAGGTCTGGTCTGAGAGAGCTGGGGTTGTTCAGGCTGGAGAAGAGAAGGCTCTGGGGAGACCTTTGAGCCCCTTCCAATACCTAAAGGAGGCTACAGGAGAGACGGGGAGGGGGCTCTTAATCAGTGAGTGGAGCCATAGGATAAGGGGTCATGGTTTTAAACTGAAAGAGGAGAGATTTAGATGGGATCTCAGGAATAAATTCTTTCCTGTGAGGGTGGTGAGGCACTGGCCCAGGTTGCCCAGAGAAGCTGTGTATGCCCCATCCCTGGAGGTGTTCAAGGCCAGGCTGGATGGGGCTTTGAGCAACCTGCTCTAGTGGGAGGTGTCCCTGCCTGTGGGGAATTGGGGATTGGAACTCCATGATCTTTAAGGTCCCTTCCAATTTTAACAATTCTGTGATTCTGTGATCAACTGGTGCTGGTTCTCTGGCATTTGCCTTCCTTCTGGTGGGCCTGGGGAAGAGGTTTTCTCAGCACGGCCACCTCCTGGTGCAAACGCCTGTGTCCTTGAGGAGCTGAAGTGAGGTGAGAAGTCCTCCCAAAGCCAGCACCCAGTCACCTTCGCTACTAAACCAGCCACAGACAAACCGGCCTGCCTTTTACATCTTGTTCAATTAATCTACCGACTGCTGCATCAAGGCGCTCTCTGAGATACCCGTGAAACAATAGGCACTCGATAAAAATGCTGTTAATTTTTCACTGGTAATTGCAACGCATGAATTTTACCCCCATTACATTCTGGTAAAGCTCCCTGTTGCAGCTGTGACTGATGAGGGGCATAAATATTGATTAAACAAGACCTGTTGGCTTTGCAGAATGGTGAGCGTTGGGGTATCCAGGTGCCTTTCCTGGCTTGGTGCTTTTAAGAAAACACCAGGGAAGGATGGAGAGGCTGCAAGGATTACGCTTCTTTGCTTGTAAGTTGCTACATAAATTTTTATACAGCCATTACGCATCTTGTTGTCAAGAGGTGTTGAGCACCACAAGAGGAAAAATACTTTTTATTCTGCTCTGGAAGAATAGAAAGAGCTGGAAAAGTCCCACTGCTGTGCTCCAGAGGGGTGTCAGATGTGGTGATGCTCTGGGGTGAGCTGGGCTGAGGACTGTCATGGCCTCTCTTGTAATCTGCTTCTCCTGGCAAGGTCTCTGAGGAGTGTCTTGCCCGCAGAATGTCTCTGGGCTGCAGTGTCCCTTGCTATCTGGTGTGGCCTGGTGGCATTCCCTTGGACAGTGATGAGCCCATGTCCCTACAGCTGGGTTTTTCAGGAGGGCTCATCTCTGGCTTGTGGCCCTGAGCCCTTGGGTGACCCTTTAGGGATGGGCTTGACAAAAGAAAGTCCTGCTTTTGAGCAGTGGAGGGTTCTCTGAAATCAGCTCTGTGTCTGGATGCCAAGGTGTCATAGACACAGCATCTGTATTGTGAAGTGTCTTCATGCTTGAGAAAGATGCTGATTATCAGGGAAGATGTTTTTTCATAGAATCACAGAATGGTTTGGATTAGAAGGGACATTGATGATCCTATGGTTCCAATCCCCTGCCCTGAGCGGGGACACTAGACCAGGTAGCTTAAAGACCTAGCCAGCCTGGTCTTGACTCTCCACTTTCCTATTTATCCTTTTGCCACCTCAGATACTTACAGAGGTGGATTACGTACTCAAAAACCCAGGCTGTCATCTCCTCATGAAACTCTTGCTTTCTATGATAAGAGAACATCCCATCCCTAGAAGTGTTTCAGACCAGGCTGTTCCACAGCCCACGGGATGCTGCTTTGGTACTTCTTGGTGTGTTTTCCCTGTGCTCTAGTCTCTTTGCCGGTGGGAAAAGCAAGCTTGGGAGAAGTGGAAAATGGAAATGCAAAAGCAGCCTACTGCAGCTGAGAGGGAGAGACATGGTTCTAAGCATTCCCTTCTGCGAGGGCAGCCTGGCATTTGGTGCGATAAAACCAATTACAAGGAATGTATCTGCAGAGAAAGCAAAAGTAGGATCTGTTTAAGAAAGATGTTTGCATGAAGGGGTAATTATGTGTAGCCTAACGACAAAGGGTGCAGCGGATTGACTATTAATTGGAGTAGCGTGAGCTGGAGATTGCTGGCGTTAGCTGTGTGTTTCTTGCTGGTTTCCTCCTGTTTAAAGAAGGAAGGGGTGAGGAGCAGATGATGGGGGGGAGATGTTTGCTCTCAATCCACTTTCCTGTGCCATGAAAAAGCCAGTTCCCCCCCCACTTCCTCTCACAGCTAAATGTTCAGATTTTGCCAGCGACGCTTAGCACAGTTGCTTACTAAGCTGCAATTAAATTGATTTCCCACCCTCTTTCCCCTTTTTGGTTCCAAAATCTCAGCAGGAGTCAGCGTTACGGGAAGAGTAGGAGAGGAGGAGATCTTGGGCTCCATTCTCTGCGTGTCTAAATCAGTACTGTTCTGCTCTTCCCATGTATTTCCGTAGGAGCTGGGGAAGGTGGGCTCCTCCTAGATACAGGTTTTCCAACATGGCCACTACTCTGGTGTGGCTGGATCAGTTTATAGGGTGGCCCTATAGACTTCTCCCTGGAAAAGGACCCACTGTGGTGTTGGGTGTCCCTAGGGGGGCTGGAGCTCTGGCTGCCCATGGCACAGGGGTGCTGGGAGGAAGATGGTGATGATGATGATTTCTCATCATTAATGCCTGCCTTCAGAAAATGATGGGTGGTGACAAGTTGAGCAGGAGTTCGCTTCCTTGTTTATGGAGGCAGCCTTAACAGTACTATTAGTTTGCTGTCAGGAAGCTTCTATGAGCCTTAGCCCTCACTGCAGCCCAAGGGAGTGAGAAAAGTGCTGTAGACCTTTGAATGTCATAGAGAAGCCTTTTGGGAAGGGACAATGTGCCGGTTTCACTTTTCCGTGGGGGAAGTCATGCTGGGTTAGGGACTGTCCCCAGCCAGAAGGGATGAAGAGGCATTGGTGGTGGCAACTGTGGAGCTTGGGGTGTGTAGTCCCCTACTAAACTCTTCCTTGCCCACACATGGGCAGAAATTAGTGATGATTTACTGCAAAGCAGCTTGAGCTCTGGCTTTGTGGTATGGTTTGGAGGAGCAAGTAAGCTAATGATTGCATCTCGTCTCAGGAAGAGCAGCGCCAGAAAAGAATTGATTCAGCAGCCAAACAGGTTCATTTTCAGATCGGGCTGAAAGACAAGGGAAAGATAGATTATTTATTTATTTCCCCTTCCGCCTCAAGTGTGGCTGAGGGTTTTAGCTTTTTCCTCTTTGGTTTTCTAGTGGAAATGCCAACAATAAACCTGATTGGAAAGGGATACGAGGAGAAGAGGGTTCGTGCAGTGCAAAAACAAACGAGCTCTGAAATCACCTTCTATTCTCTAAACATTATTTGCAGAGCCAAGGAAACTGAGACAGATTATTCTGGGTTCTTCTTTTTTTTTTTTTTTTTTTTTAAGCCACTGAAGGACTAAGTCCAAAGGATGTCATTTGGCCCAAGCAAGGAGAGCAAGGCTGCTTTGTCCTGGCTTTCTAAATAGCTTTGCCTGCATTTAGACACAGACCATTTCCTCCTCAAGGACCATTGTTGGCATCTGCTGGTTACAAACACACCTCATAACACGTTATGGAGGCACATGGCTTGCAACCCCCCCAGGCCTGGTGGGGGCAGGGGGGAGTTTGTGCAGATCTTTTCTTTCTTGTGCATTGAATTTTTAGTTGCTTGGCAGTAGGTGAGATGGAGGAAAGATGGGAGGGAGGAGTTACAGGTGCAAGCAGGTGCATTTTCAGTGGCTTGGGTGAGTTCTTTTTATTAAACACTGATTATTTATTTATATATATTTTTAAAAGGGTTTTTCCTCTGAGTCAAGGTAATCTGTTCTATCCAATGGCTTGATTTGGAGTCCTTCAGGATGGAAGAATATCCTCTAATACCCTTTGGGATCTGCCTCAGGGGGGATGTTTGGGATGCAGCCCCTTTGCACTTTGAGCTTGCCTAGCCAAAATGTGAAACTCAGGGTCTGGTTGGTGAAGGTGGGGGGTTTTCCTGGTGGTTTGGGCAGTGGGAAGACTCAGGGGATCTGCTGGAGATGGCGTTTGGGAGCTGAGCCAGGAGGGAAGCTGTCAAATCACACCGTCCTGCCCTTCAGCAAGAGCAGAGCTGGATGGGGAGGGAGCAGCCATTTATAATGCCTGTTGCATTTTCCCGGCACGAAAATACGGCATAATTTGGAGAGAGAAAGATTCAAACATGCATTAACCAGCCATCTGCTCCTGTGACTGGGATCAAAAGGCATGAATATCCATACAGAGCTTGGAGTTAAACTGTGTATGGTGTGCCGGCTGCATATGGCCTGATTCTTGTGGTACTGAGAAACCTTTTGTGAAGTGACTTCCCATCCTACAGGAAGATCTCTGGTTTAGATCATAGAATCATAGATTGGTTAGAGTTGGAAGGGACCTTAAAGATCATGGAGTTCCAGCCGCCCTGCCATTGGCAGGGACACCTCCCACTAGACCAGGTTGCTCAAAGCCCCATCCAGCCTGGCCTTGAACACCTTCAGGGATGGGGCATCCACAGCTTCTCTGGGCAACCTGGGCCAGTGCCTCACCACCCTCACAGGAAAGAATTTATTCCTGAGATCTCATCTAAATCTCTCCTCTTTCAGTTTAAAACCATGACCCCTTGTCCTATGGCTTCCCTCCCTGTTAAAGAATCCTTCCCTGTCTCTCCTGTAGCCCGTTTTAGGTACTGGGAATGCATTATATAAGGTATCCCCAGCCTTCTCTTCCGCAGGCTGAATAGCTCCAGCCCTCTCACAGCCTGTCCTTGTAGGAGACATGTTCCAGCCCTCTGAGCACCTCTGTGGCCCTCCTCTGGATCTTTTCCAACAGGTCCATGTTCTTCCTTCACAGAGGACTCCAGAGCTGAATGCAGTACTCTAGTTGGGGTCTCACCAGAGTGAAGTAGAAGGGCAGAGTAGGTTTCCTAACTAAAAGGGAAGAGCCCACCACTGAGCAGAGACCTTGGGGATGGGTGCTCAGCCCAGTAGTGTCATGGCCATGGCATGGGAGGAGCCGATTTTGTTGTAGAGCAGGTGATGAGTGTCACCTGGGACTGGCCAGCAGTAGCTTTCTCTGCCCTGCTGCTATGGGATGGAGCAAGGAAGTGAGAGATGGACAGAAGGATGGATGGATGCATGGATGGGTGGAAACCTTCCTGCAGTGGAGGGATGGCACATGTCTTGGGAAGGTGTTATCCGTGATTCTGCTGTGGGGTTGAAATTCTGGGAAGTGAGAAGGAAAAGCAATTTGTTTTTTTCTCCTAAGTTTTGACAATTTTTAGCATATAATTAAGTACCCACAAAAATGTTGTTCTGAGTGTCTGAAACCAGGATTGAGGTTTTAGAGTGGAGTGTGCTGCTGTGACCATCACCACTTTAATTTAGCCCCTAATAAGAGGGTGTAGTTTGAATCCTGCCTGATGCGGTGATTTACACGAGTACCACACAGCGTGCTCCATGGCCTCAGCTCCCTTTTCCAGCAACTGTTTTGTTTTATTCCTTTCTGCTCCCAGCTGACCCCAAGCCTGTAGATGGAGGACAACGTTATGCACTTTCACACAGACTATTCTGTCGTGCTCAGGGCTCTGACAGCCCAGGGCTTCACGAGCAGTAGTAATTGTATTTGCACAGATCCTGGATAAATAAGGATGCGTGTCCCCCTTAGTAGAGGTGGTACTTGAAGGATTTGGTCAGTGCTAGAAACAATGAGCAGATGAAGCCTACAAACAGCCTGAAATCTACTGAGACTTCAGCTGCTGTGTGTTTAGGATGCGTCAGGTATTTGTGCAAAAGGCTTCTTATTTTGCCTGATTTGGTGGCATTCTCGGGAAGGAGGGACAAAGTGAAATATGTGAACCCATTAGAGAGGCTGTCATCTGCCTGATTTGAAGTCTCAGCCCCGGAGCTTGGAGAAGGAAGGACATCTCAAAACAGAGGTCATCAGGATTTCGTAATGGGAACAAAACAACTTTCTTTTCTCCCCTGGTTTTGTGATTTGAAAGAGAATCTGCTTTTCCCTGCCCAGCCCTCAGTCCCCCTGCAGTAGAAAACCAGCCAGGACATTTTAGTGTGAAATAGCTGAAATTTGAAATCAGACTTGCAAGGGGCAAAAAAAAAAAGAGAATTGGATGATGAGAAGAGCGGTGTGTTAGTGGTCCCCACTGCTGTGGGTGATGTGGCCCCCATTACTGCATAGGTACAGATGTATCTCATCAACAGAGACCTCCTGGATGCAACCGTGCCCTCAAGAAACACAACATTTTCTGCTGTTTATCCACGCCTTTGGACTTCTGCTATTTAACCAGAGCGTTGTACTGAGACGGCAGTTATGGGACTGGAGCAGAAGCATTTTCCGTAGGTGGAGCAGCACGTGTGGGTCCAGCACAACGGTTTGCTGGAAACGAGCTCATTAAATAAAGTGTAATTTGCACCTTTTAATCTCAGTGATGCCAGTGTGTGGGCACCTGTATTTGGGATAAAAGCTTATTCTGCTTCAATTAATTTTATATCAATATAAGCTGAATAATTAAAGGTGTGAATGAAAGGCCGGGTAGTTATTTCCCTTCCTTCTGGTGCAAAGGCTGTGCTGAGATAACCAGGGAGGTGGGGGCACCCTGCAATGCGGGTGTTAGTCCAGCCAAAACCTGCCTGCACCATAGAATCGTAGAATGGTTTGGATTAGAAGGGACCTTTAGTTTGAGGAAGAGGAGGCTGAGGGGAGACCTCATCACTCTCTACAACTGCTTGAAAGGGCATTGGAGAGAGGTTGGTGCTGGTCTCTTCTCATGGGCAATTAGCGACAGAACAAGAGGGAATGGCTGCAAGCTGCAGCAGGGTAGGGTTAGGCTGGACATTAAGAAAAAGGTTTTTCACAGCAAGAGTGGTCAATCGGTGGAATCAGCTGCCCAGGGAGGTGGTGGAGTCCCCATCCCTGACTGTGTTTAAGAGTAGATTAGATATGGTGTTGAGGGATATGGTGTAGGGGAGAACTTGTAGAGTAGGGCTGATGGTTGGACTTGATGATCCCAAGGGTCTCTTCCAACCTAAATGATTCTATGATTCTATGACCTTGGTGATCCTGGGTGGGGACGCCTTCCACTAGACCAGGTTCCTCAAAGCCCCAGCCAGCCTGGTCTTGAAAACCTCCAGGGATGGGACCATCTCGCAGCCAAAGAATTCTGAGTTTCTAGATGTGAATATCCACCTGGTTCCACTAATTTTTGATGCAGATCTCCTAGTATTAGCTTAAATTTGGGCATTAGCACCAGCTGTGTGTATGGCCCTGGGCAACCCAGCATCTCTCTTTCCGGATGCAGGCTTGGGTCTCATGATGTTCTCCCCATCTTCAGGCAGAACTAACAGCTGGAAGAAAAAGCAGATGAATTCCCACTTTTTTTGTTTTGTTTCTTATTTCCAGAAACTGTTTTTCAAGTCTGTAGGGCAGGAGTGGCTGTAGTTGGCAGGCACTTCATTACAGGAGGCTGCAACTGGCCATTTTGGCATCAAAATCAGGAGGAAATTTTCATAATGATATTAATGGTATTAATCCAATAAAAGAGTAAAAACTTTTGAAGTGTAGAAGCTGGGGAACTTTTTCCTTTAAAAATGGACAAACACTTGACCTGAAAAATGTGATACATCTCTAGTTCCGAGGTGCAGGAAAACTCATGCTGTGCTCAGGGTTTCTTCCCCTCCCCGCGTAATCCTTTCCCAGTGCTTCAGACAGAGGTATGGGAGATTAATTTGCCGAAGGTCTTAATGTTTTCTGTGTGTTATGGGGACCCAATTCCCACGCAGGGCCAGCTTTTACTGAAGGAGGCTTTAAAGCCACGCAGTTCATCCCAGCATGTGCTTAAGGGCTTTTGCTGTGTGGGATTTGCTTTTGAGAGTAGGTACTGGGAAGCCTGTGCTTGTTTTTTTCGTGTAAGTGGGGCTGATTTTGGATGCTGGAAAAGGAGCATGGTGGAGTTTGGCATCCTGGCAGTGTGGTTTAGTGCCTTCCCTCGTGCTGCCTGGCTGTGCTCTTGCACGGAGGCACAGCGTGATTACAAGGGCTGTTAAATGCCCTTAATATTCATGCTGTTAGAGAGAGCGTTACTCCTGCGGGCTCTGCTGCTGTTTGCCATCGCGCCGCACCGATGATTAAATCACCGATGCTGCATTGAACAGCGTGTGAAGCCCCTCCAGCCAGGAGATTCAAAGGCAGAGTTAAATCCCTCCCGTTAACCCACCTCCTTTTTCTTTTCTTTTCTTTTTTTTTCCTCTTCCATCTCTTAAGCAGCAGTGTTGTTTAAGCAAACAAAAATGCAGAGGCGAGAGCTCAGAGCTGTGAAATGAGACGGGAAACGAGCCTCTTGCAGAGAGGTTAAGAGAAGAGGGCACGGGCGCTGCGAGGAGAAGGAGCTGGGGGTCAGGGCAACACAGGCAGGGTGCAGCTTTGCCAGACGCGCCGCTTCTCCTTCTGCCCTTCTCAAGCACAGATGGGAAAAGCAGGGTGCTGAGTGAAATATACACACATATAGATTTATGTGTATATATACTGGTATATACTTGGTAGTGCAGCAAACAGGGGAGTGGCTCAGGATGCTATGGCAGGGGTTGTGGGGAGGCTTTTGGAGCTGAAGCCACCAGCTATATGATGGAAAGTCCCAAATCCATTGAGATCTCTTCTGGGTGCTGAGAGGAAGCTTCTCCCTTTTGGTTTTGGTTTGGTTTTTGCTTTTTTTTCCCCTCTGTGGATGAGCTGGTGTTGGATTTGGGGAGCGTCTGTTCCCTTGCATGTCTGTGCCGTTGCCCCAGCTCCCAGGTTTCCTTGTCTGGCACCGGGATGCAGACTTGTCCCTATCAAAGCCTTGTCTGTCACATGCAGCCTCAGCCACCACAGGCTTCAGCTTGCCAGATATTCTAGGAAAAAGAGCTAAAAGCAGTTTCTTGGTACCCCAGTTTGTTCTCTATCCCTCTCAGTCCCCTGGGGCTGTGTCCTCTCTTCCCTGCCTGCTTCCCTGCTCAACTACAGGTATCATCAGTGCGTGGCTTGTCTCAGAGGTGCCCCTGTGCTTCCCGTTCTGCCCCAAAATGGTGTTATCCATCTGGCAGTAGAGACTCAGATTTAGCTTGTGGGACTGGGGGGCGTTGAAAGGTCCATGGGTGTCTGGAAGAGGCGTGCTGAGTTGACATCCTTGTCCATGGGGAAACATTGGGGTTTTTCTAAAGATGGTTCCCGAAGGCTCCTCAGTGGCCTCAGCCTCTCTTTTCTGCACTGGTATCAACAGGGAAAAGGCCAGCACCCCCATAAGTGGCTCCTTTACAGGATCTTGGTGAGAAGAGTCCTGAGGAGGTGGTCATTAACGAACCTGTCGGTTAATCACTCCCCCGTCGGTTTTGGTTAGAGAGAGCAGCGCAGCGGGGATGCCTGGCTGGGCGCTGGCAGGAGGCTTTGCTCGGGCTTCACTGAACCTCCATTGATTTTTGAGCTTGTCACGCTGCTCATTAGGAGAAGGGAGAGTGAATTAGGTGCTTAGCAGAAACGCGCCAAGTCGATCCTGATGGAGCAGGTTTCTCCGCTGCCTGGTTAAGGAGGGGAAAAAAAATATCATCTTGCCCAAATCTCCGGTCCTTGAGTGCTCACCCTCAAACCTCCCATCTTCCATCTGTCCTCACCACAAAAAAGAATGAGGAAAAGCATACTGTTGGTGCTCTGGCTTTCCAGGATGGTTTTCTGTCTTGTCCTGCCAGGCTCCTGTGGCTGGGTCGGTTGCTGGTGCTTGGTGCTGTGGAGATAAATGGTGGCTGTAATGTGAACTGAGAAAAAAAGAGAATTTTGAAAAAAAAAAAGGTGGGGGGGTGGGAATTGAGGGAAAAGGTGTATTCAACAACAGATGGGTTAGGAAATTAAATGTCTACCTCTACCAAGGCCCCTTTGCTCAGCAGCGTAGTTCTGGCAATGACTTGAGATGCTGCATCAGGACCTGCTGGGGAAGGGGAAAGGAAAGGGGGTTCCTGTTTATGCAAAGCTGTGCTGGCACCCTACCTTACCCCCCCGCCCCCCGGCTTGCTGACAGCAGCTAACGGATGGCAGAGATAAGGATGAAAGCCGGTATCCGCAGTGTGTGCTGAGGCATAGGGCTGAATAGAGGGCACCAAATGGAGCTAAATCATAGACCAATTTATAGTCTCGCCGTCTACGGCTGTGAGGAAGGTTTGAGCCGAGATACTATTGTTTGAATGTCTCTGCAGCTCTAAAGGTTGCAACCTCTCCATTTGCTGCCTGCCTTAGCTGGATTTCTTCTTTTTTTTTTTTTTTCTTTTTTTTTCTTTTTAATTTTAAAGCACTTTCCTGGTCGTGAAAGGCTGACAGCCCCGGAGGCTTAGGTCTCCTACTGATTTCTACAGGCGGTGGCAGTGGTTTCTGTGTCCCTGAGCTGCCCAGACTGTGTCCCTCAGCCCTGTCCCATGTTTTGGGGATGGAGAGGGATGTTTGGAATCAAGTTGGTGGTATCCTCACCAGTGGGTAATTATCTACTCGGAGCTGAACAGAGCCTGGCAGTTCTCCACGGGCCTCAAACCAGATGTCGGGTGGCATTGATTTAAAGCCTCTGTCATCTGGAGACAAACTGGTGATAATGATTATCTTTTTATAGATGGGGACTTCGAGGCATGGAAAGATTTAATGGGAGGCTGCTTTGTAAAATAAGCTACTTAGCTGAGTTTAGTGAAATCTTAGCCAAATTAACTAAAACTTAGCTAGGTTTAGCTAACATCATGAGAGAATTGTCATTCTGGATTGGGGGAATAGCAGAAATCAGAGGAAAAAACCAAAAAGTTAGTAACAGTGATGAAGTTGTGTCAGTAATTCAGGAGCTTGCCCCAGCCTTGAGTATGTTGCTGAGTTTTGATCATCTCACTGGGATGGATGCTGTGTTGGAATAAATGAAAGTGGGACAAGGAAAGTTGTCTGCAGGGTGAAAGAGAGAGATTTCACCAGTGGACTTTGCTGGTGCCAGGCATCTGCAGGGTCAAGCACTTGTTGGCTGGCAGCAGGAGGGTTTGATGCCTACGTGGCCGACCTCAGTCACAGCTTTTATAAAAGGAGGAAAAGAGATGGGGGAAAAAAAAAAAAAGTCTTGTAACTTGGGATAGTTGCTCGCTGGCCAAAATATTGGAGAAAACATCACTTGTATGGGAGATGCATGTGCTTGTTTTTTCTGTAAGTGGGGCTGATTTTGGATGCTGGAAAAGGAGCACGGTGGAGTTTGGCATCCTGGCAGCGTGGTTTAGTGCCTTCCCTTGTGCTGCCTGGCTGTGCTCTTGCACAGCCAACCAGTATGAGGATGTTTGCAACCTCCCTGGATGGTGGTGGAGGCAAGGTACTGCGTGAGGTGTCTGGTTGGTACTGGAGTTGGATATAGAGGAAAAAGCAACACTGCTGTAGTCCTGTGTCCTTTCAAGCAAAATGTAAGGAAGGAGAGATGAAGAAAAGCCTCTGTAGCTGAAGGAGGAGGTGAAAGAGGGTGGGGTGAAATTCAATTCTGCAAGCCTGGTTGTCAGCCAGCAGGCTATGGTGAACTTCTCCTGTGTTCCTTGGGATCTGTCACAACTAGGAGCACTTTAGGAGCTATTTTTCCTACAGCAGAGCTACATATTTCTGGAGATGTTAAGCTGCTAGAGAGAAGATGGATTGCTGCAGAGATACAAAAGGATTGGATGTATGGTTTTGCCTTTATTCTGATCTGTGTTGGAGGTAGTCATAAACCCTGTGGAAAATTATCTCCACTAGAGCATCTGGTGGTGTGCTAGTGGCTTTCTACCTTTTGGCTTTTCCCAGAGGCAGTCTCAGCAGACCTAATTGAGGGGTATTGGTGTGACTGGCCTGCAGTAGCAAAGCTCATCTGTAGGGTCAATGTCTTCTCCTCTAGTGAGGAAGGCCATGCAGCTGATGTCCGCTGTGGATCAGAGATGTTGATTTTTTGGACTGGCTCTTATCCACCTGTCTATTTTTATCCCTTGGAGCCAGCAGAGGCCTTGCATCCGAGTGGTACCAATAAAATCAGATCCAGGTGGGATGAAGCCAGGAGAAGCTGTGGGGCAGCATCCCTGTCTGCAGCAGGGGCACCGCAGACCACAAAGTGGGACTTGAGGCTGATCCCAGAGCCTGTGCTGGTCTGGAGAAGGGAGGTGATGCAGAGCTACTTCAGTGAGCAATGCAGGGGTTTGCCCGGCATCCTTACCTCACTTTTGGGGCAGGAATTATTGTAGCTCCATCAGAAAAGTGGTCTTGGAGGAAATACCCTTGTGGAGGTGGAAATCTAAGTAATCTGTTGTTTTTCAGGCTGCTCTGATAAACTTTTGTGTTCAGAGGTGAGAAACGGGGGACATGGTCTTTCTCCTTCCCCCAGAAACAGTCAACCCCCAAACCCACCCCCTGCCATTAACACAGTGAGTAGGGCAAGGAAGAAATGTTTCTTTCTTTTTTTTTTTTTGCTTTTCCCATTCATTTTTATTAAATATCTTATTAAGAAACATTCACCTTGGCCTGCGCAAAAACACTCAGTTTCAGGTAATGAATTTATTTATTTCATCAGGAAACTCTCCACTGACAGCAGCCCCTTGCTGGCAGGGCAGACCCCAGCCCTGCTGTTTCCTTGGGTTCTGGGCAGTGTTCTGCTATTGGCAGTGTCCCTTTGTGAGTGTGGGGGCTGCTTGGGAAGGGATGGGGATACTGGGGGGTGGTGGCACATCATTTCAGTTCAGTATCTCCTGTCCTGGGTGTGGGGCTTGGCTCCGGTGTCCTATCGAGAAGATGGTACAGTCGTGACGCACACAACCTGCCCCTCTTTTAGGTTTGAGGGTAATAAGGAGCTGCAGTGTGAAACAGCAGTTTCTTTTAAAGTCTTCTTTGCAAAAATCCCCTTGAATTTAATGAAGACTTGGAAAAGTTGTTCCTGGTATTTTTATGCCAGCATATAGATATCCGTGAAAGAGCCCTCCCTTAAGCTGAAGAGAAAGGAAACCATTCATTTTAGCATCTGTGCATTTATGGATTGATTTTTACAGAATCCTATTAGTTTCACTGCTGGTAAATGGCACTAGGACTCTATTTCAAACCAGAGAATGTCAGGGGAAAGTGGTGGGCATTAAATATTATCCTACCTGTTGCTGTTTGGATGTCGCTCCTGTTTGTGACTGAGCAGAATATAATTGCAGAGACCAGGAATGCCAAGTCGATCTCCTTCCGGCTCTTTGGTTAATGAAATCATTAGGGACCAGGATAACATAAGAGGCTGGTATTACACTGTTTCAACAGCCTATTAAATAGATCTGATAACTTCTGTGCAATGCCTTCTTAAAAGGAAGAAATGCTCTTCTGCAGCCATTATTCGGTGCCCACTTTTGAAAAATTATTTATAAATCTCTTTGTAAGCAGACAAGTTACATACAATACCACCCACCCCCCCCACAAACCCTATAAACCACAGACTGCTACTCCTCCCAGACAATTTCTGGGGTTTTTTTTTGGCAGGTGGAGGGCAGATCATCCTCTCCCTGCCCAGAAGGCTGCTGCCAGCCCGCCTCTACCTGACTGCAGCTGGCGCAGCGACATGTTGCAGTGGCCATTTGCACCTTCCCTTCGCCCGGTGTTCAATCCGCTGACAGCCAGATGGTTTCATAAACAGCCACGTCTCCTTGGGCTGAGGGTAGCTCACCTTCCAGTGTCATTACCTGTCTCTCAGATTATTACGAATGAAAACATGCTATTAATATCATTTCCCTTTTTTCCCCCCTCCCTGTTTAAGCTGTCCGCTCTGTGCGTGTCACTCAGTTTTGGCAGCGCAGTGCCAGTGCTTTGATTTTTGTTGATAGGTGGTTTTACTTTTCGGTTTTACTTCCAGCTATGCTTGGTTTGCAGGATGTGGGGGCTTTGCAATTAAAACCAAACCTGAGCTGCACACGTTGGAGTGAGGCAGGAAAAGCAACAGGCTAAGGCGTTAGTAAAATCATAGAATAGTTTGGCTTGGAGTAAAGCTGTAGCTGGAGTAAAGCTTTGTCAGTAGGTTCCCCTTGACTGGGTGGCCTGTTGTAGACACCCCTTTCAGTATTACTGGGCTTTCTAAGAGTTGCATAGGGAAGGATTGGAAAACATGGTGCTTCAGACTGAAGCGCCAGGAGCTGAGGGGATTCTTTAGGGGGCACTTGCTGTGCATTGGTGTGTGGAGTGGCATGGTGATGCTTCACAGTCCCCTGGAGGGTACCAAGTGATGCCACCTGACATCATCTTCTCTGCCCTGTGGTCCTGCTGCAAGCACAGCATGTTATGGAGATGTGTTGAAAGGGACATGGGTAGCGCTGGTGGCTGTGATAGTGATGTGGAGCCTCTTGTGAGTAACAGGCATTGCTCATGATTGAGGAAGACTCAAGCCCATTCATAAAACATTTGCAAACCATTAACTGCAACCTGTTATTAACTGCTTGTATCTGTCCCTGCCACTTGGGCCACTCCTTTTGTGGCCCAGCAGCCCGAGGCATATATTCTGTCTTCCCCTTGTAAAACTGATGCTGGGATAAATACAAAGGAGATTGCGCCTGATGAAGATTAGGAATATTTTGGATATGTTTCAATTTGTTTGCAGTGGTGGTGGTCTAATCCTCCTCTCTGTGACTTCCAGCAGCACTGGTGGAGAAGAGAAGGCACCCCGGGGCTGAAGACTGATGGGAGAGTGGCATATTGAGTCGGGGGCATTGCTTAGCTGTGGGCATGTCTGTCTCCTGCTTGGGAAAAGTGAATCCGTGATGCTTTACCAGACTGTTTAGAAATGTCAAAATAATATGAAAGTCATTATATATATACACACATATCCCTTACGTTTTCCTATATATAGGTTTCCTGTAGCTAAGAGGGAAGGGGTTGCTGGCAGGATCAGCAGTGTAGTCTCAGACGCTGCGTGTTATTTAGGGAGGTGATGCTGCCGGTTTTCAGCCTCCTGGTCACAGACCCAGAAAAATGTGTCTTAAAGTAATTTCTCCTGTTTTGTCTCTGTGGGCTGCCCAAGTTGCCCCTGCATTGAGGCAGTGGAGACTCCTGTCACTCCAGAGAGAGGAAAGGACCGTTTTTTTTTGAAGGATGGAAGAGGTTGGTGTGACCAACAAGCTCACTGGTCCCCTAGCTGCAGCAGGCACCTCTCAGCCCAGCCTTGCCATGAGTTTTTCCTGCTTTAATACTGGGGAATCATGTCTGGGAGGCGAGGAGAATGTGGATGCTCTCCTTCCTGG
The DNA here is from genome assembly GCA_013400555.1 of Jacana jacana. Taxonomy (NCBI): domain Eukaryota; kingdom Metazoa; phylum Chordata; class Aves; order Charadriiformes; family Jacanidae; genus Jacana; species Jacana jacana. The sequence continues at coordinate 160,003 of VZTM01035043.1, read as the reverse complement.
GCAGCCTTGGGCTTCCTCGCCAATCTGAGTGAGGACCTGCCCTGCTCTGCTTGGAGACTGGCTAAATTCTTTTCCAGATCAGTGTTGAGCTCTCAAAAGCAGTGCAGATGCTTTGAGCTTGCCCTTTTCACCATGTGTAATTTGTGAGTGCAGGCGAGGCCGGGAACTGTGTTTTGGGTGGGTTAGTGCCAGGGCACCTTTAAATTGCAGGGCTTGGCGCCTGGCAATAACAGGATCTGGCAGTAACACTCATAGCCTAAATTTCAGCCTCTCCCAGATCTATGAGCCTATTTGGAACTGGGATTTTGGGTTTTTAATTGTTTGGTTGTTGGTTTTTTTCCTAAGCTTGAGAAAAAGTGGCTTTCTTTCCTCGTGGCTGTGGGAGAATACAGCAGTTGGGCTATCAATTTATAGCACAGTCCTGATGGATTGGCATCCCATGGAGAGATTCTGGGCCACTGTGGGCAAAGCAGTCTGTCTCCACACTTTAGCTGCCCCATCAGGGTGTGGAGAAGGGATGGGGAGACCTGGGTGAGGCTGTGCTGTGCCGCGGAGACGGAGTGCAGTGGCCGAGGGGAGCTCCCTATGCCAGCCCTGCTGCTCTGTGCTTCCCAATTAGGGGAAAGATGACCTGGGAGCATGGCAAAAGCTCGCTTTGCCATCTGCTTCACCCACTCAGAGGGTTAAAAGCGGCTTGGTAGCTCACTGTGTAAGGCTGTAATGAAAATTTTGCTCAAAGCAGGTCTAAAATCCCATTTCTTTTGCCCTTTAATTATTTAATTTATTTTCTATATTTAACACGCTTGCTCTTTGTGAGTCAACTGAATTTTTCTGTAATATTTTTTGCTCAAATATTTATCCGTGTTGGCGGAGGGAACATTTTAAAATGAGCCTCACTGAGCTTGCCCTGAATGCCCTAGTGTTTCTTCTGGCTTCTGATATTGAGAGAAAGTGGTTCTTCGCTTCACTTTCCCATGTGTCTTCCCTGCTGCTTCTGGTACAGGTAAAATGTTAAACCAAAGATTTTAATTTTTATTCCCTGTGTTTACCATTTTTGTCTTGCAAAGTAAGGGGCTGGTGCTGGCAGCAGAGCCCTGTTCTGGTAGCACTGGCTGATGCCCTTTTCCCTTTAGCATCCGTGATGCTGGGCAAAAGATGGGGGATAAGCCACCATGAGCCTGCCAGAGCTCAGCCATGGTGCTGGAAATAGCAGAGCACCTGCCAAACCCCTTGTAGTTTTGTTTCCAATCTGTGTTGAAAGAGCATCTTGTCCTGATGTACCTTGCTCCCACAGCCCCTGTGCCTTTTAGCAGCATGGACTCATGTTTTAGAATAATGAGGCTTTTGCTGCTTGTCTTTTTGTAGATATTTAAGTAGCAAGGCAGGGGACAAGACTGTTGAACAGCATCTTCCAGGTGACTCGTGCATGGGTTTTACCCTGCTGCCGGCAGAAGGGAATGATGCTTGGGAAGCACAACCAGCCCCATAGCAAGCACCGAGGGTTGGAGTCTGGTGGGCAAGTCACAGAATCACAGAATGATAGGGGTTGGAAGGGACCTCCAGAGATCATCTAGTCCAACCCCCTGCCAAAGCAGGGTTACCCAGAGCAGGCTGGACAGGAACACATCCTGGTGGGTTTTGAATGTCTCCAGAGAAAGAGACCCCACAACCTCTCTGGGCAGCCTCTTCCAGTGCTCTGCCATGCTCACAGCAAAGTTTTTCTGCATATTGAGAGGGAACTTGCTGTCTTCCAGCTTCTGTCCCTTGTCCTATCACCACACACCACTGAGAAGAGCCTGACCCCGTCTTCTTGATACCTACCCCGTAGATATTGATCNGACCCCACAACCTCTCTGGGCAGCCTCTTCCAGTGCTCTGCCATGCTCACAGCAAAGTTTTTCTGCATGTTGAGAGGGAACTTGCTGTCTTCCAGCTTCTGTCCCTTGTCCTGTCACCACACACCACTGAGAAGAGGATAGGACTGGACACAGTGCTCTAGATGCAGCCTTACCAGGGCCGAGTCTAGAGGGAGGATGACCTTCTTTGACCTGCTGGCCATGCCCTTACAAAGGGGTACAACTGCAGCAGCTGTACCTGGCTGGGACGAGACTCTTGGCCGATGGTGCAGCCAGTACCCTTCTGGAGCAGAGAGGAAGATGCATCCCTGCTGCCTGGGCTGCTGTACATCCTCCTCTGAGGCATTAAGTGTTGTTTGAGACAGCTTACTGGGGACGGTAGCATGGCACAGACCATTAGTCTTGCTGAGTACAGCCATGATCGTGCTTAGTGCTGCCTCCCTGCCTCTCGCTGCTGAACCGTAGAGCACTTTGCAACGATTAATTCAGCATGAGACTCCAAGTGAGCATTATTGCCCCTGTTTTAGAGCAGACATAAAGGTTGCTGGCAGACCAAGAGCAGAAAACCACACACATACAGATGTTCACCATGTTCACCAGCCTAGTTGTCACAAGCCACCAGTACCTTTTGGGAGTCCATCTCATTGCCCTTGAGATGTTCCTTCTGCTGCAAAAAGGGGGTTGCGTTCAGATGCTCATCTGTATCCAGGTGGTTTGGGATTAAAACTCTCTTTGCCTGCATAGGAGAAAAAGAAGTCCTGGCTTATGTAAGCAGTTATTTATGGTGTGTCTGTGTGTCTCTCCCTGGCATCTGTGTTGATGTGGGCAGCAGCAGCACATGCTGCTGGCTGTGGAGGGACCAGTCCGAAGAGGAATCAACCATCAGGACCAGTGCTGGTTTGAGGTGTTCAAGCCTACTTGGCCCATGGCTGGTAGAACATCTATGTTTCAGGAAGGGTCTGTAGAGTAGCATGTCAGCTCCTTGGCAGGTCTTCTCTGTCCACAGGGCTTCTGCTCTCCATCCGTCCTTCCATAAAGTATTGTGGATTTTGCTTGCTCTGGTGGGCCTATACCTGATGCATGCCCAGTCAGGAGCATCATCAAGACTTCCACGCTGCATTTTTAGGACTGATGACTCCAAAAATCCTCTTGTTGCAGTGAAAAGTGTGTGTATGTGTGAGAGAGAATCAGTACCAAATGTGGATTTTATTATTTTTCCCGATGATAACAACGAAGCTTGCTGCCTGGTTGCTGGTTTCCATCCAGATCCCTGTGCTTTCAGGAGCTGTTTTGAATTTGCTGCAGCAGGTGACTTAGCAGTGGGTTTGGTTTTTATTTTTATTTTGAGTGGGTTCTGGTACAAATTATTTTTATTATTTATTTCTTTTAAGCTCCTAGAGATGTGCAGAAATATTGATCAGATGTTGCCAATGCGTTAGGTAAAGAGGGAAGGGAAGGTTGTCCTGTATCTTGGGCTGTGACGCAACAGTGCTTTTTGAACCACCATCCTCCTGGGAATGAGAGCTCCACTGCTGGTCCCTTGGTGGTAACACAGGTGTCCCCTGGATTACAGATGTTGGTTGCTACAAGACCAATTACAGCTTTGGTTGTGGTTTTGTATGACTTGCTTGGTTTTTTTTCCCCTCCCTCCTCCTGTTTACCTTTTACATCTCTGATCTTCCTCTCAATGTGGGGAGCTGTGCTTGTGCTGCACAGCAGGAGGGGGCGGTGGGATGTGCATCTCCCTGCTTGTTTGCCTGCTTCTTTTTGGGAAGGTGCTTAATGCTACTTAAGCCTGTCCCTCAAGGGAAGCAGGTGGCTTTTGTGGTGGCAGAAGATGGTGTTTGCTCTGGAATAAGCTGTGATTTTTCCCAGCAATGTCTCTTCTTTCCCCATGGGGATGATTTTTGGGGGCAGATTTACTCAAAAATATTGCTCAGGCCTCCGTGAGAGCTCTGTATCCCACTGCCAACTCTTTGTTGTCCTCGGGCTGTCCCTGCTGTGTCCCATGCCTGGCTGCAGACCTGCTCAGGGTTTGCTTGTGCAAGAAGCAGCATGGTGCTGCTGGAAGGTGGCCAGGCCCTGGAGATCTGCCTGACCAGATCATACCAGTCCTGCTCTGCCTCTGATCTCCCCCATCCCGAGCTAAGCTCACGTCCTCCCAGGGCACAGCACTTTATGGAGGCTCCTGCAGCGCCTCTGCTTGTGGCCAGATGGGAGCCACAGTCCTTCCTCGACAGGCTTATTTATTTTCTAGCTCACCATACCTTGTTATGGTGCATTTTTCACCAGCCAGGGGTTGTTTGTTTTTTTTATTTTCTTCCTATTACTGAGCTGAGATAGCGGAATGTTGGGCTGACACATATGCTCTAAATTATGCTGCTGTATCTCTGGTGCTGTCAGTCATGTCTCTCCCAGGCTCGCGATCTTGCAGACACTCCAGCAGCAGGTACCTAAGGATCAAAGGTTTAGATCAGTTCTTGCTGTCACAAATGTTTTATATCTAATTTCTCCTTGAGGGGAGTTGAGGGCAGTGAGGATGGGCTGGCGGCTGGGTAGTACATGCACCCTGGAGCATCATCGCTGTGACCTGAGCTTCATCTCCTTCATGCCTGCTTGTTGAGCACCGGCTCGGGGTTACAAAAACACCTGTGCCTCTGCAAAATGTGTGTGTGTCTGAGATGAGGACATGGGTCACATTGTATCCTGTGTGCTTTTAGTTGGTGGGGTGACATCTGAGAGGTGGGCAGTGGTGGGTCCCCATACTCTGGCTCTGCTTTGAGGGTTTGTAGGATAACCTGGGGGTTGGTAACCCACAGCCCATGGCTGCAGAACCCCTCTCCTCACCCTCCCCCCATCTCCTGCATCTCCTCAGTTTTGATGGTGTTTTTTGATGGTGCTTTTAAATATGTTGGAGAGGTTATGTTCTGACAGAGATTTTTCTCTACCAGTACCAGGGTAGCTGCTTGGTATGGTTTGGGCTGGGTGGCCCACTGCACATCACTGCAAAGCATGTGCCCACCAGGAAAGCTCTCTGAGAGGGCTTGGGGTGGGTTTGATTAGTCAGCAGCCATGATTTTCCTCTGCTTTTCTCACTCTGCAAAGAGCGGGAGTTGGGAAGAGAAAAAAAGAGCACTTTGTGTTCAATGCAGGTGATGCTCCCAGCAGTGTCTCCAGGGCTGGGGGAGTCTGGGGCTTTTCCAGAGCTAGAAATCGAGTGCAGGAAGGGGGAGTTTTGACTGACAGCATTTCTTAGAATCATGGAATGGTCCAGGCTGGAAGGGACCTCTAGGGTCATCTAGACCAACCTCCCCACAGTCAGCAGGCACATCCCCAACTAGACCGGATTGCCCAGGGCCTCGTTGAGCCTCACCTTGAATAAGGACATTTCTTGTCCTTGCTGAGCTCCTTCCCTGGAGCAGCTTGCGCCTTGGTGCCTGCTTAGTAAATCTCTGGTCCTCAAAAGCAGTTGGCTGACAGAGGAGGAAAGGCAAGCTGGTGGCTTCCTGAAGACAGCTAAAGCCATGCATTTAATTACCTTGTGTATTTGCAATTGTTTTATTATGCTTTAATATCTATTTTTCTGATCTCTTGGGTTTATTTCCTCCTGTTAGAACAAACCAATTTAAAATGAAAGCTGAGCTTTCCTTCTCTTGTAGGTGCTTTACCCTTCACTTTAATATGCTGTTGTTATCCCTCGCTCCTCGTTGCTGCTCTGCTTGGAAGGGTGGCTGCTCAGGGAAGAATAGTAGCATTAGTTTCTAAAGCCATGTAAAGATCCCCATGGAAGCAATTACCAGATAGATTACCCTTGGCTCTGCTGCTGCGAAAAGGCCGTGTCGGGTCGAGGATGCCGAATGTATTAACAGCACGATCCCTTCCTTGCTCCGGAGGTGCAGTTGGGATTAGCTGCCTGCTTTTTAAAGGGCTGGGTTCAGAGCAGGACTCCGGCTGCTGTCTCTGTTCCCCTGTCTTCTCCCCTTTCTCTCTCCCCAGTGCACCCATCCTGGGCTGTCCCTCAGCATGTGGGACCCACAGCTCCATGGGTAAAGGGAGGAGACCTTCTCCAGCCTCTGAGATGCTCAAGCTCAATGGTTTGGTGGGAGCTTTGGCTTCTGGGGGGGGAGATGAGCAAAGCTCAGCTGGAGACTGAGTTGCAGCTATGGGCTCCTAAGTACTAAATCATCTGCTGCTCCTGCTGAAGCCTGGGAAGGCTGGGTTTGACCTTCATGGCTGAGAAGCAGCTCATGTCTGTCCTGAAAAGGCACAGGAAGAAAACAAAACACTGTCTGTCCGTGCAGGAGCTCCCTTTCGCCACTATTTACCCACCGTGGGTCAAGACTCTTCCCAAACACGTTTGACCTCTGATGGTCCTGGGGAGGAGCTGAACATAGCTGTTGTGCAGGGGGGACATGGGATGGTGCCTTTGTTAATTTCCCAATTAGTGCCTCCTGTAATTGTGGCAAACCTTCATGTTAGCAGCTCTTGGGCTCACCCACGCTTTGCAGCCAGTGGGAGGTGACTTTGAGTGGTGACTGCAGAGGGGCTGCTTGTGGTGCCCCAGTCAGGGCAGCACAAGGGCTGCAAAGATGCTCTCTGCCATCCACCAGCACCCCAGGAAGTCTGGGATGGGGTGACAAAGGGAACCCCTCTGGCAGGGGAGCAAAGGCTCTTGGGGGAGGTGGCATCAGACAAGGATGGAGAGGGCAGGTCTCCCACTGCTGCTGGGGGCGGTGGTGGGAGACTATTGGCATCAACCAAGGGGGCTCACCATGCAGCAAAGCCACTGCCAGACCAGTGGTTTTCCACCCTTTTTTGTTTGTTTTGTTTTTTAAAAAAAAAACAACACAACCAAAATGCTGCAATTGTAAAAATAAAAAAATTTCAGTGGCGGCAGAGACTCTCTTGTAGAGTTTTAAGACCTATTTAGTTTTTGCTGTCAGAACTACTGTTTGCAGACCTATTGGAAGAGTCAGCAGGAGCCAATGAGCTCAGGCTGACCTCGCTCATCCTTTCTTGGGGAGGTTTTTGGTGGAGGCTTGGGAAGACTGATGCAGCCCAAGCACAAGCCGTTGAGAGCTTGGGAGCTGCAGGCAGTGGGAGGAGGAGATGACCAAAAATCCTCTCCATCCTCCTGCTTTGCTCCCGGCACAGACAGTGCTGGGCCTTCTCTTTTCTCTAGTCAGCAGCTTGGTTTGTGCTGACCTCCTAAATATTCAGCTCATTATACTGTGTAACGTATAAATAAAACAGAAGCAGGCAGCAATATTCTCCAGGAGGATATAATCGGCTTCCTATCCTTTTTAATTATACAGGATTTGTCTTCATGTGTCAGGCTATCCTATGGGCTAATGTATTATTTTAAAAAATGAAAGTCTATGTTCTTTACGCAGTGAAGCGCTTCTGCACACCTGCGTGCAGAGACTTTGGGGATCCGATAAGAAAAATCATCTTTCTGAGTGGGAACATGGGGAATTTTGCAGCTGGAGGTTGTTTCTAGAGGTCAGTGGCCGTGATCCTGTGCTCCTCTTGTGGGGAGGCAGGAGGTTCCTTAGCATATTGGAGATTGAGATCACCATGGGGGGTCTTTGGAAATCCAGCTGGGGTGTGCGATGCTGGCTGGAAGCGTAGCCACTTTTCAGCCTTTTTCAGCCCTGTTGCCTGATGCAGTAGGTGTCTTAATTGTGTAAAAGTGTGCACGTGCGACACAGGAAAGATCCAGACACCTCCATGGAGAGGCAGAACGGTGTCTTGATGCCTAAGAGCCAGCAGACAGGAGCATCGTCCAAGCGTGAAGCTCAGGCCCAGGCTGTCTGCAGGAGGTGGGGGGTATATGTTAACCTGGGACTGCTGCCGGCACGGCAAGCGCTTGCTGATAAGCACAGTGTGAACTCTGAGCTGACTTGCTTTCTCCTCAGGGGAAGTCCTGGAAACAAAATTTGGCCTTTCATCAAAGCAATGAATCTGTCATGTTTCTCTCCTTGCAAGTCCAAGTCCCCTGCTCCTGATTTGCAAATAATTCTCCCTTTTGGTGGCTGCCCCGGCCATCCATTTTTAAAATTTAAGCTTTGGTGCCCTTACTGGAAAAAGCATCAATAATTCTCCAGCGGCTTTTCATGCTGCTGTGTTTGGCTGGAGATTTTAGCAGATTTAAACCTCTGGGAGGGTGTTTCGGACCCTGTGTATTGTTTACATCAGATGCAGACCAGAAGATACACAAATAGTCGTTTCTAGCTGTGATTGACTTAAGGATGGCATGGCTGCCCTAGCTCTGGGTTGGCTCCTTTCACTGAATTAGTGGCCAACAGCCTGTGCTGATGCTAGTCAAGCATGGGGACATTCAGAGGAGGGCACTGGAGAGCCTTCTCCAGAGACCGAATGGGATGTTTCCTTCCAGACAGTGGCTGCAGCTGTAACTCTTAAAGGTCAAATCTTCTTCCAGTTCTTGAAGGTCAAGTCTTCTTCCAGCTCCTGGAAGTATTTTCTGTGGCCACTTTCCAGCCTTTCTCAGTCCTGTTGCCTGATGGAGTAGGTGTCTTTATTGTATAAATGTGTGTGTGCAACACACAGGAGAGATCCAGATGCTGCCCACGCAGGAGTGAGGTGTTAGAGGGTGGGTTGGAAAGAGACGACAGATAAAGGAAAGTGGGCAGTGGGCAGGGAGAGCAGCAGCAAGGGTGGTGGAGGCATGGCGAGGGCCTCAGGGCCAAGTGAGAAAGTGGGACACTTACTAGAAGGTCTCCAGGGACTCGCACTGCCTGCTAAGCCTGCAGAGGAGGAGGCAGCAATGCTCCGTCCTTTGAAGATGGAGCAGTGTGCCTGTGGATGTGTGCAAGCAGGGAAAGGTCATTGGCAGGGAGAAGCTTAATGGTGAATGCTCAGAGCTTCTCCAGGGACCCCAGCTGCAGGACAGGCTTTGCTGAAGTGCTTCGCTTTAATTAGGTATCTGTATTAATATTTTATTAGATTATTTTTTTGTTGTTGTTCTTCCCCTAGCAAGTGGGGCTAGAGCAGACTCAGATCTGCAATTCTCCTTGGAGAGGCAGTAGTTCGCTTCCAGGCAACGGGAGATGCTGGCCCTCTGTGGGGCAGGGTGGGATCCTGGCAGACATGGGTCTGCTGTGTGTTCCTGTGGGGTCCTGGAGGAGCTGCTACCAAGGTGTACCGGGGTGTTGTGCCCAGGTGCCAGTGCAAGAGGAAGAGGAGCTTCACAGCTGTCAAAGAAAGGATCTGGAGCTAAAATCCCCACTGAGCGGAAGACTAATTAAGGGTGGATGATAGCTGAGGCCCAGAGCTACATCCATTTCCGATTTGTGGTTGGTGTCAGCACAAAGCTGGAGAAGACGGCACTGAGCCAATGAAGCACTTAAGCAGGTACTTAACTTCAGGCATCTAAAAAGGGATTTCTGTGGGCTTCTCCAAATGCCTGGAGTTGCTTAGGTTTGTATTTAAGTGCTTGACTGTCTTGGGGCATTGTGCAGTGTGGAAATGGGGGATAAGAGAAAGGAAGTCTGGGATGCAACCCTCCCAGGGTCTGTGATAGTTTGCTGTTGAGCAGTACCTGGTGCGATGGAGGACATAGAATCGTAGAATTGTCTGGGTTGGAAGGGACCTTTCAGGTCATATAGTCCAACCATCAACCTAACACTGACAAAAGATGGGTATGAGGGCTGCTTTCCAAAGACACACCACATGGTGTTGGCACCACCATGCACTAACCATGGTGTTCTCTCTCATCTTCCCCTTGTACCTTTGGGGATGAGGCCACTAGGATGCACAGCACTGGGTGCATGGGATGAAGCATGAACTTGACTGAAGGATCTTGTGTCTTGACGCTCCACCTGGGCTTTTGGGGAGACAGGGAAGTGGACAGAGGCAGCATGATGCTGCCCTGCCTCTTCTTCCTCTGGGGCTGCTGACGCTGTTAGTGTGTGTGCTGGCATCGGCGGATGAGGAGGGATGAGCCCTGGTCTGTTTGAAGCATTATAATCCTTTTGGATGGCATTAGTGCCTCGGCCGGTAACAGCTCTATAATTGAACCTCCTGCTTGCCGGGGCCTCGTGCTTCAGCGAGACATTTAAATCTCATTTGTGTAATGCCTGGTTGCAATTCGTGCTGAAAGATTGCCCTGTGCCTCCAGTGCCCCGGAGCTGCGCTGAGTGGGCACATGTGCTCCAGCTGTCCCCAGGCAGAGGAGTAACCCAATGCAGCCAGGCAGCAACGTGCCAAATGGCATCTGAGTTTCTAGAATTTTTGCTTATTTATTGGAGCTTTTGCTAGGCTGATATATTTATTTATTTATTCCTCCTATGCTTTTTTAATGCCTGAGTTCCAGAGAAGGCAAGACTGAGGCTCAGCTTGGTCAGGGATGAGGTTTTCCGGGGAAAGCTGGATGTGAGGGGGGCCGAGGCAGAGGAACATTTGGTGGCTGCCAGACCCCTGTTGGGGTCATCATTGCACCTGCACAGGCAAAACCCCACTGCCTGACCAAATATTGGCAAATCCCTGGCAATGCCAGCCTTGGGTTTGCTGCTTCCGGAAAGGATGCACATGGTGCTCATCCAGTTCACCTCAGTCTGACAACAACACTGAGCACCCCCAAAAGGAAAATGGCTTTTATTTTAGCCAAGTCTTCAGTTCCCTATTTTAAAACAGCACCAGGAAAGAAGAAAGTGAATCAGAGTCCGTTTTTGGTTCATGCCACCCACTCTTTTTCTTCTCTTACTTTTTCCTGGCCTTGAGGGACCAGCATGACCTGGATGGCCCCAGTCACCCCTGGCTCCAGTTGGACCAGGCTTTTCACCCGAAATACCCTTTCCCCGTCAGGCTACCTCACCGCCATAACACACTGGCTCCTTGCCTGGTGTCCAGCCTGCGCTGGGCTCTGGTGCCGGCAAGGGGTGGTTGAGGGAACTGGCAGGAGGGGACTGGGCATCCCGCAGGGATGCTGAGGGCCTGCAGCAGCCACTGGCTGGGTCGCTCCTTCCTCCTTCCTGCTCCAGCGATCCCTGCTGTACTGTAATCACACAATTATTATGCCATTAAAATGTCATATTCACAGAAATCCACATAAACAAGGCATTAGCAGTTGCCAGAAAATTGTAGTTTTACTGCTAATGACCTGCTCTCCCCCTGCAGCACCACCCCCCCCCTTTTTTATTATTTTTTTCTTTTTCTCCTCCTCTTTTTTTTGGTTCTGAGCTGTGATTTAAGAGGCAGATGACAAATGACATCTTTGCACTGAGAGGCTTTCGATCTTTAGTGTACAGTTGCAGTGAAAAGCTGCCTCCGTGCTTGCCTGGGGGGTTGTCATTTGCCCTTTGCTGGTGAGGCAATGGGAAAGTGCCTTTATTTTGGGGGGGGTGCCTTTAGTGGGTGGTTTTGGGGGGTGGGTCTGCATTTAGTGGGCTGGCAAAGGAGAAGGCTCTTGATGAGCTCTGCTCTTGTCATGGTGCTGGTCTGAAGCAGGAGGTCCACTCCACAATGAGTTTTGTCCATGTCTCCCTGCCTGGAGGGGTCCCTCTCATTGATCCCCCTCCAATACAGTGTTGGAAGGGGGGGCATTTGTTTTCTGAGAGCAGTTGGTACCCCTTGGGTACATTGTTCCTCTCTCTTTCCTGCAGACTCATTGAGTCTCTCAAAGTCCTTAAGCATTGACTGTGTTTTCTATAATTAATATCAGCCATTAAACTGCAATGTTGAAAGAGAAATTACCTAATTCCAAGAAAAAAAAATGAAAATTTATTACCAGTACATGAGAGAAAATGAATATGAAACTTGGAGAGAGGAGCCCTGTAGAAGATAAATAGAATGGCAAGTGGAGTATTGACTTGATCCTTTTCTAGCACAGGGTAATTTGGCTTCTAAAGTGAGTTAGATCATAATAAATTAAATTTAGATTTCTGCACATCAGTTAAATAACTCCCAAGACAGAATTCTGGTGTGAGGAAAAGGTGATAATACATAGTGGAAATATTATGATGAAGACCTTACCCAGTAACCTGTACCCGATGTGCTGTCCCTGGGTGGGAGAAGGGGATTTCTCCTTCTGCTTTTTCCATCCCTGCTCGAGTGCTGAGGAACACGATAGTCCCTGGGTGCAGGTCAGGGTGGTCTCCTTCCTCCCATTGCTTGTGTAGCTGGGAGTCTCTCATCTGAGGCTGCTGCTGCCTTGCTTTCCCTCACCACTATGTGCAGGTATTCTTTTGCAAAGGTTAACCCAAAGAAGTTAAGAAAGTTAACCCTGGACTTGTTTTTTAACTAGGTAGTGGTTAAAACAACTCTTCAATCTCTACTTGGCGTCTATTTGCTATTGATCTCATGTGTGTATTTAGCAACCAATATTTAAGAACCATCCTTCTGATAGCTTTCCTCAACTGAAAAAGGAGAGCCTGGGGGAATCACGATGCAGATTTTATGGAAGTATTATTTATTCATTGTGATGTAAACCAAGAATTCAACCCTTGGATGAAAGGTATATCCAGGGCAGGATGAGAAACAAATGCCATGGGATAAGGCACTGGTATTTGTCCAAGTATCCATTTACCACTTGCCCCTCACCCCCCCCCCCCGAGTTGTTAGTGTGGGGATGGTAGTGGGAATGGATGGATGCTGGGGAGATGCCATCCCAGACCTCAAAGCATGTGCCAGGACCCTCTTGCAGACCAAGCTCTGCTTCTGCTGGCCTGGCCAGAGCCCCTTTGCCCTTGCAGCATGTGTGGGAGCTCCAGTTTTTGGTGGTTTCCTGCAGGAATTTGCCAGCCCTCCAGCCTGAGAGCCATCAGATGCTTTCCTGGCTGCACTCTTCTTGGATGATCCAAGGCTTTAACACGTTAAAAAAAAATATATATACATATACATCCAACAGCCTTAAGTGGTATGTGGCTGCTTTTAAAAGCTATTTCTCTTCTTATTAAGTTTGATAAAACCAACTTTTACTTCTCCTCACAGCATTAAAATGTAGGGACTGCAACTGCATGGTGGTTGCTTTAGTGGTGCCAGACCCCCCAGGGTCATCATGAAATCTTATAAACGTCAGGCTGTCAGTGGCTCCGCGATGCAATCGGCTCACTTTTTCCTGATCTTTTACTGCAGCAGTAAATCACATTTTGCAAGATGCCTTAGAAAAAAAAACAACATAAACAATATTTATCACCCTGTGTACGTTGGTCCTCCTGAAAGCCCGCAGGTGGGTTACGTACATCCTCATTGTAAACCTCCTGCAGTGACCTCACTGGTTTCAGAACTTTCTCCCAGCTTTGCATAACTTTCTCCCAGTCTGCAATAACTTTCTCCCAGTACAGCTGGTGGCTCAGGGGTTTCTTCTGGTCTTCCCTGCACTGGAGAAGCTCCTGAGAAAGCCATGGGGTCACACTGTGTGAGGAGGAATATAACCCTGTGTCTGGAAACCCCTGCATCCCTGGGCTCTGGTGTTTTTTTAGGGGTGCTCGTGTCACCATGACTCAGGGCAGTGTGGAGCATGATGTGGCTGGAGATGCCCAACTTGGTCCTGCCATGGTTCACTTGCAGGAGCTGATGCTCCCTCCTCCCCTTCCTGTGACTAGAGAGAACATGCTGCCAGATGTGAGTAAAATCAATTATGGGATAAAAATCACCCGTTTCAAAAGCTTCATTTTGTGCTATTAGCAGGCAAAATCAGCTTTGAGATGGTGTGAGCTGAGGAGGGAAAAAAATAAAAAAAGAAAAGAAGAAGAAAAGATCAATTATTGGATAAGATCACAATTTTCTTTGGGGCTGAGATGTCTGTAAATGTTTGCATCTCTCCGTCTTACACGTAGGCTGAGATCAAAGAGGTTGTGCTGCTGTAATGATGAGATCTTATCAATGCTACATTGTGCTTGCTGGCTCAGGAACTGCAGAGGGATGCTTAAACCACCACCACTACCCTCTGACAGCATCGTGCTTCCGAGGGATGCTTAAACCCTCTGATGGCATCAAGCTGCCAATGGAGGCTAACCCCCCAACAGCTGTCAGTGATGTTGGGTAACCTCCAAAATAAAGGTCTTCCACCCTTTTGGAGAGGGGGACACCTCACGGGCACGTGCTTGCCTGCTTTTCTCCCTGTGGTGGGACTGAAGTCCTTGGTGGGAGACTTGTTGCACCACAGGTGGATGGGACTCATGCTGAGAGGACCACGGCTCCCTTCTTCCAGGGTCCTGTTGCTGGAGCCAGCCGTGGGGCCAGGGTATGGCTGTGGAAAGGTGGGATTCTGCTTGATGAAACTGCTCCTGTCTTATTGTCCTTTCCCAGGTTACAATGGCAAGGGAGCCTGTGGTGTAAAATACCTTGGATTATTTAGCTGGAGAGGAATTAAAACCCTAACAAGACCTTTGTGCTTTTATATTTCTCAAGGCCATGCTGTTTGAGAGGGGGGAACCTCCAGAGATCTGAATTTGTTTTCGAAATAGTAATTTTAAATTCAAATTGGCAGGCTCTCTTTGACATGCTGTTTGAAGACCTAGGAAAAAAAATAATCAAAACCTGGAGACATAATGAGGCTCCTTGTTAGCCTGCTTTTGTGATGCTTGCCTGGGGGGGCTGACCAACCTCCCTCAGGGCTTAGGAGGACCTCTGGAGTGGGGTCAGACATCCTCCCACCTCTCCTCTCTCTAACGGGGCTGACTTTGTGCGTGCAGGCCTCAGACGTGGACTGGGACGACCTTTGGGATCAGTTTGAAGAGCGGAGGTACCTGAGTGCCCGGAGGTGGAAGGGCGGCGAGGACCCGTACCGGCTCCATGCCTTTAACCAGCGGGAGAGCGAGAGGATCCCCAGTGACCGTGCCGTCCGCGACACCCGCCATCACAGGTTCTGCCTCCTCCCTGGTTTCTCCTCATCTTCCTCATGAACCTTCATTGTATGGGTGGATAGTCCTGTTCTTCCACAGGGCCGCGTTTTTGGGACGCTAGGTGGGTCTGGGCCCCTTCTTCCTAGTGAGTGTGCTTGGGATTGGTTCTGCCTGGGTTGTATTCTTAGGGCTGAATCTTTTGCTTTACTTGATTTCTTGGCAGTCTGGCAGTTCTAAACCTATTAATTAAACCTGTATAAATTATTCCAGGACAGTAGGCAAAGAAAAGAAAAGCCTTATTTTTGGTTGGTTTTTTTTTTTCCACCTTCAGAAAAGTAATGGGTGTGCAAGAGTACATCTCCACGGTGGGCGAAATCTTCACTGATGCTGGGCTTCAGTGATGCTCTGCAAGAGGATATGATGAGATGCTGCAAGGGGTGTAAAATAACTGTTGAGCGCTTACCTTTGTCTGCAGAGAGAGGAGTTAACATGGGGAATAAGGAACTGTTGGTGAGTGAGGGGGAGAGGAAGGTAAGAACTTGTTGGGTTACTAGCTGTTCCAGTTCCATTGGGGTAAAAAATATCCTTTGACGCCTACAGAGTCTCTTGGGAGAGGCAGGAAGGATTGCTGTTGCCTTGTGGGATCTGTGGTACTCTACTGCTGTCAGTGCAGGGCAGGGTGAGAGCTTTGGTGCACCCTTCCATGCTGTGACTACAGCTGTAACCTCCCTCTAGTCACCCCTCCAAACTCATCAGGGAAAATCATAGAATGATAAGTGTTTCAGGTTGGAAGGGACCTTAAGGATGAACGAGTTCCAACACACCACCATGGGCAGGGACACCTCCCACCAGACCAGGTTGCTCAAAACCCCATCCAGCCTGACCTTAAACACCTCCAGGGATGGGGCAACCACAGCTTCTCTGGGCAACCTGGGTCAGTGTCTCACCACCCTCACAGGAAGGAATTTCTTCCTAGTATCGAATCTAAATTTCCCCTCTTTCAGTTTAAAACTCCTTGTCCTATGGCTCTACTCCCTGATAAAGAGTCCCTCCCCAAAAACCTGCCCTTCATAGCAACAGCTTGTTGATGGTCAGTTAATTGTTGGTCTGCTGGACAGAGTGATGGCAGAGTGTCCTGCTGGTGTGGGAAATAACTGCAAGGTTCCCTCAATGCAGTTTTCCTCATTGTCCTGAGGGCACAGCACGTGCCTGAACCCCACTGGTGGTTCCCCAGTGGGGTCACTTCTGAAGGAGCTGTTTCTGGCATTATATCCCAGCAGCCATCCTCTCCTGCCTTTTCCTGGGAGCCCACTGGAGGGAAGTCCTGCTTCAGTGGGAGCTCTGTGCTGGACCCAACCACAGCACCTTGCTCCCAAGTCAGAGCGACTCAGCTCCCGATATCCTGACCCAATTCTGAATTTCCCTTCTTCTAGTCCAAACACAGCACTTTAGGCTGAAAATCTCAAATGGCACCAGTGCTCCAGCCCTAGAGAAGCAATGTGTTTAGTTATTTATTTAATTAATTATTCTTTTAGCTCCTTTTAATAGTAAGGACCAGATGCTCCTTTCTTTGGAGAGGAGCTGTCAGCCCTGATGGACGCCTGTTAGAGCTGAGCAGCGAGTGTGCTATTCCTGGAGAGAATTAATGCCAGGGATATTAACCATCTGCCCTATTAAAAGTGACGGTTGACTCGGTTGCCCCCTCATCGTACCCCCGCTGTGCGGTGGCAGCCACCTTGTTCCCATGCGGGCAGATGCAGCTCTGAGTGCTCCTGCAAAAGAAAAGTTCTCATTAAGGAGGAAGCGAGGGCACAGCACGTGGGAGGGGCTGGAGCTAATTGCGTTTGCTTCCAATTTCCTTAACCCGGTAATTGGATTCTGATTTATCGAATATGCCTGAACAATGCTGCAGATGATGCACCATTAACCGAGCATTAGAGTGGCCACAGAGGAAATGGGGCTGCTGGGAGATCTGGGGGAGGCAGGCTCTGGTGGGTGGAACGGAGGAGGGAGAAGGGTCTCTGCATTGTGGTTGACAAGGAGCGGAAGATACAGAGTTTGCAGAGGCCTCTCTGGAAAGAAGTCCTTGTTCATTGTGCCGATGTCCAGGGAACTGCCACAGGCATGAATGGCCTGCTCTTGGAGAGCAGGGAGAAGTTGCTGGAGGGTGTGCAAGAAGAACATGTGAAGAGAGTCCAGCTGGGGGTCCCTCCTACAAAGAGGAGAGCAGAGTGAGAGATGGGGAGTAACCCCCAGGGCTCAGGCTACATGACCTGCTGTGATTAGGCTGCGCTTAGAGACTTGGTTTTGATGGCAAACCAGGCCGTGAGTCAGACTCAAAGTGCTCAGGCTTTCTTATATGATAGCAAAACCAAAGAGTTGGACCTTGATTCTGCTCCCGCTGTCCTTGGGGAACAATGTGTCCTAGCATGGACCCTACACCTGGGGCACCACCATGCCAGGAGCTGTGCTAAAGTGCTCCTTCCCAGCTGCTATTCCCAAAGAAAGCTTGCATGAGGGGCAGGAGACTTGAAACGGTCTTACTGACCTCTTGAGCGTGTCACCATGAGCAAGCAGGCTCTCCTTCAACCTCTCAGTGAGATGTTGTTGCCCGAAGCAGCTTGCTCTCCAGCCAGGTTTTCAGCATGTTTGCTTTCCTTCTCTCATCCCCTCTGTACAATGCACAGGAGCACCAAGACTCAGGGATGTGCAGACCACGGTAATACCTGGAGACCAGCACCTCACTGTATCAATCCTAGGGTTGTGGGACTGCTGCTCCTTACAGTCCCTCTGTGGAGCATTCTTCACCAGGATAGTTGCAGAAGATTTCCTGGAGTTTTGTTTGCTAATCCAGCCAAGCATCTGAATTTGCCAACTTATTTTGCTGAATACACAAAGTCTGGCAAGGGCTGAGAAGCAAACTCCTTGCCAGAAGGTCATGAAAAGGGCAAATACTTTCAGCATGGCAGGATGTGGCACCAACAGCCAGTTGCTTAGCAATGTTCACTGGATTGATTATGTTTTTAAATTGCAGCTAGTGGGATGGTTTCAGATGGAGAGGAATGGCAGTACTCTGAGGTATCAGAGCTGGAGAAACCATGGTGGCTCTCCTCATCTGCCTCCAGCCAGCACAGGAATGCAATTTCATGCACCGTTTGTGGGTGATTCAGCCAGGGACATGCTTCTGTGGACTATGTCATGTCCCTCAGCCTGGAAGATCTCATCGCTGGAACCTGATGACCTGCTTGTGTTTCCCTGCTGTTGACTGCATTCCTGCTTGCATGTTGACTTAGCCCTTGGACTGCTTGGAGGGATGTCTTTCTTCAGGACAGGAGTACGTATGGTCCTATGGTGAGTTTACATCCTCACCAAGAGTCAAAATTGAAAAATATCCCAATGACCACAGCATTGCAGGCTGTACTCGGATCTAGCCGGCACACCCGCATCATGCACAGCCAGCTCCTGCCACTGGAGTTGGTGGCTAGTCCGCCTCTGCTGCAGTAGCCACACGCCGCTGGGATTAACTCATTGCCACGTCCCACCTCCTACAACTCCCACCAGCAAAGCACAGGACTGAGAACAGCAGCGAGTGAGTCAGTGCCAGGCGCATGTGGGGAGAGGAGCTGAGGCTTCCAGGATTGCTCAGCGGCCTGGAAGAGCCAAGAGGGAGGATGCCTGCCCCCCTCCCCACCCCCCAGCCAGAAGATTTTGTCGTGATGGCTCCTGGGCTTTTTCCATCTGCGGTAGACAGTTCCTGGGGAGGCCAGTACTTCCTGCATCGTTGCTCCATATGCTGCTGGGGCTGATCCTCTGCCTCCCAAACGCTCTGTTGGGTTTAATAGATATGCCAGTGCTGTTGTGGCTGCCAGGCTAAGGCTGGGACTCATGAGTCGCAGCCAGCGCTGGCCTGAGCTGGGGTTTGCACCCGCTGCCGGCAGTGAAGCAGGGAGGTGAAACTGGGGATGAGGAGAGTGGCTTGGAGGAGAGGTAAAAGCATCCAGCCAACTTCTTGAGCTATTGCAAATCATGTCAGCCAGCCTCAGGCATCCACAGCTGCCTTGTTTTCCTCTATTCGTTGTGATTTTTTTCCTTCCACAGTGCTGGTATGAGTTTAGCAGTGCTGTCTCAAGAGCTGGTAGAGCAAGGAGGCCAGTGATGGAACCTTCTCAAATCCTGGCACAAGGCAATAGTCCTGAATTTTTGAAGCTCCCTCTCTCGCTCCCAAGGTTCCCAAGTGCTTTACAAGAGGCCTTCCCTACCCAGCTAAACGTGAATTTAAAAGCTGCTTGAGGGGGTGTGTTTATGTGTGTGTCTGAGGGAGAGAAAGTAGCTCTAAAATCAAGTTAAGATTGAAATGTGAGGCTGGCAGGGATACTGGCAGATACAAAGATCAGGTGTCGCATCATCTGCTGAAGATAATAACATCCTGAAAGCCCTGGTGGCCTGTTCACACCAATTTGAGCCCCCCCTTGAAAAGCTCTGCCCTTGTAGTCTATCTTGGTCTCTTGGTGGGGAGCAACACACACTGTGAGACTTCCTTCTGATGTCCTTGCTCAAATTGCAGTGTGGTGCCAGCTGGAGAGGGTCTCTTGGGTGGGAGAGCTGCCCAGGGTGGTGGCTCTGCTTGTAAGGACAGTTCATGGAAGGATGGGAAAAAAGTGATGCCTGTGACGTTCTCCTGGGGCAGAGAGCTGCTGTCTTGAGTTCTTAAGGTCCAGAAAAGTCAGGATTTCAGCCTTGAAGCACTACACCTGCAGCTCTTGTTGGGGTCATGGAAAATAGCTGACTGTACTTTCTATGGGGATGACTGTGAGGAAAACACGGTCCCGAGGACAGTCCTACCTCTGTCAAGTCTGGTACCTGCATGGGTCTCTTTCTACTACATAACTTCCCCATGTCGCATGTGGATGTGTTTGGCCTCAGCCTGCAGCATGTGAAAGCCTGCGTAGACACCTGCGTGCAGCTGGCATGAGGTCAGCTCTATTGCATGCAGGTTTTTTTGAAGTGGCTCCTTTTTTTGGCTGAGTTGCTGATCGCATCCCAGGAGCAGCAAGCAGCCGAGTGTGCTGAGAATATTGTAATACTTTCTTGGAAGTGAAGAGTCAAAGAAGAGAAAAGTAGATTTTGACAGCATTGCCTTTGGCTTAGTGTGTTTATGATCCCCTTGGACTTGCTCACATGGCCTTGTCCTCCTTCAACTTCCTTGTCCATTAGACCAAAACCTCTTTGAGGTGAATTGAGGTGAACACTAGGTCTCAGCAGCTAGGAATGCCTTTTGTATCTACCACACAGGAATTCAGACATCTGATCTTTCTTGCCTGTTTTTTTGAGAGTCCCCAGAGGAGGAACTTAATGTCTGGAGAATGACATGCATGGAAAAGCCTATTTTATTACACAGGAAGGACAGAGATGGGGCTCTGCTCTGCTGTACTCAGTGGTACCTGACCATTAAGACCTGCAGAAGCAGGTGGCCAAACCCCCTTTGAATCTGAGGTAAGGTTTGCAGGGATGTTACTGGGATGGATCTTGAACAGCTGAGAGCAGAACTGAAACTGGAGGTTTTCCTGGTCTGCTGTTGCCCTTCCCTTTGCTGACTCCAAATGTTTCTCACTGTGGCCTCTGGATTGTAGCTGAGCTAATCTGGTTTCCTGTGTAATGCAGACTAAGTCCCGAGGGATTCTGTTATTTTTAAAATCTGCTTATTCAGGCAGTGTCTTGTGAGTTGCTGACTCTGGACTCACTGTGATGTAGACCAGAGCAAAAAGCGGTATGTGTGAGGGTGGTCTCCCTGACAGCTCCATCTATGCAGGGCAGAGGGGTGGTGGGATGTCAGGGAGCAGGGTATGTCTGAGTAGAGGTGCCTAGTGTGCAATGGGGGTGGATGGACCTCTATCTGTGAGGATGGATGGAGCTGTACGCTCTTAGGACACGAAGGAGGGAGCCCAGTGAGGAGGATGGGGAAGAAGGAGCACCTGAAGGCTTCCACACCTCTGGACTCAGCATTGGCAAAAGCTGGAGGCAATGCCCCCATGTTGCCACATGAGACTGAATTAGCTGGGAAAGAGGAGATCTGTGATCACCCTGCCCCTTTGGTCTTGATAGCCTTCTTATTCCTGATGACAGGCAAAAGCACAGCATGACCCAGCAGATGAGCAGTTACACAAACGAATGGTGGAAAACACATTTGAAATGAAAGTATCTCCATTAGGAAACAGCAGGATTACTTTTGTCTCTTGGACACTGGACCCCAAAAGGTTAGTGCTTGAAGCTGTGTTTTTCCATCACCTCCTTAGGCTGTGATCTCTGGGGATGAAGACGTGAGAACAGTCCATCAAGGACGACAGGGGTTGCTGTGTTTCTTGGGCATAAAGTGGAACCACCTGAAGTGGCCATGGTTTTATTTCTGCCATCAGTCCCCAAAGGATTTTGTGGCCTAAGTTTGAAACTTTCACAGGCTGGGCGATGTCTTAAGAGAGAATTGTTCATACCTATTCTTCTGTGCAACCTGGTAACTATTTGGCCGCAGGAGAAATAGACGGCACAGGTTGTTTATGTCAGGGAAAGTATCTTAATATGCAGATTTTTTAGCTTCTTGTAATGTAGTTCAGCACCTGAAAGTCAGTGAAAGAGATGGCTTTGGTCAGCCAGCTCACCAGCCGCCAATTAACTGTTTAAGATCCAGCCGTATCATCTATGTAAGGGGGGATAGTCATGTGCTGGGATGTATTTTTATTTTTTAGGGAGCTATCATTATTATCTCTTCTGGTCATAATTACCCTGTTTCCAAGCTCTTCAGCCCTCCAGAAACTCAGACCTTTGCTATGCAGGTTTATTATTAGCAGTCAGTTCCACTAGATGGGAAAATTTAGTCTCCTAAGAAAAGACACACATATAGAACTCCTTTAATCAAAACCTGCTATGTTTAGGTTTTTGTTAGAGCTTATACCTGCTGTCACTCAAGGTTTGGACTCATATGACTACAGGTAGGTCAAAATCCTAGTCTTTCACTCAAAAGAGCTCAGTTCTGTACTTTGTAGATTCAGTCCATGTGGAGTGCTCACTAGACAGTAGCATTTTGTATATGGTTGTCTGGGTGGACTCGAATTTGAAACTCCAAGGAGATTTGGGGAGCAGGTATGCGATCAATCCAGAAAGATTGGGTGGCAGAGAGAACAAGGAATGCTGAGATCTGCAGTTGTTGGCAGCTAAGAAAGGAGAGCAAGACGGGTCTTCCTTGGTATTAATGAGAAATGGGTACTTCATAAAATCAGAATAATTCAGGTAGGAAGAGACCACAGGAGGTCTCTGATCTAGCCTCCTGCTTGGAGCAGGGTCAGCTATGAAATCAGACCAGGTTTTTCTCTCATTGAAGAAACCACTGAGCCCTCTCTACCTCCTGCATCTCAGGCTTGGCCCAGTGTTTAGTAAGACTTGACATTGTTTACAAACTCTGATTGCAGCACTACTAATTTGCAGTTCTCCCCCAGCTGCCTGTGTTCTTGTAAGAAGCCTGGATAGTGCTTGAGAAGCCTGTCCTTGCAGCACTTGCATTACCCTTATCTTTCCTATTTTGCAGTCACGATGGGCCTGATTCACTTACAGAGAGTACATTTAAATGAGAGGAAGGTTAGGTGCACACTGGAGCGTGCTTGCTGAAGCCTCTCATCCTCACTGTCTGCCACGTTTTCCAGCATTAATTGTTATGTGTCCTGGGTTGAGAGACACAGGACTAACTTGTCTTCTAATGCTGGGAAAACGGCACTTTTAGAAAACTCTAGTGTCTGAATTCGTGAAAATATTTACTTTATAGCCAACCAAGCTCTATGAGATTCAAGGTCTCATTGTTTTCGAGACTTGCCAGGTGCAGGGTCAAGGAGGAGCAAGACCTGGGCATTTGACCCAAGCTGGCCAACAGGATTATTTCATACCATGAACGTCACATTCAATATAAATTAGAAAAGTTTGCTGCATAGCTTGCTCTCCCTTGATGGTGGCAGTCCAGACAACTCCTTGCCACAGTGCCAGACCCCTGAGGCCTTTCTTTCTTCCTGAAGCTGTTGCCCTTGCGGTGTCCAACATTTGTTGTCCACTGCTGGGAGAGCACAGCTTCCTGCTGATATCATTGGCTGAGTATAATTCTTGTATATGTTATATCGGTATTGGGATTAATAATGGTTCTTTAGCATTATTGTTAATTAATTACTCTTATTCTATGAAATCATTTTACATTTCAACCCTCGTGTTTCTTTGTGTTCCCTGATTCCCCTTTCCTGAGTGGGGAGGGGTCAGAGGGTGGTAGAACAATTGTCTGAACGACAATAAGCTGTTATGAGCTTTCTCAAACCATAACATTATGTCAGTAACAAAACCGTGGTTCCAGTCCGTGTACCACTCTGTGTTTGCTCTGATAGAGGTGCTGAGGTGACCAGAGACCTTCGCCCATGTGATCAACAACCAAGAGTCTGTGCTGCTGCTTGGGTGACATTGGTGTGTTTGGTGGCCTCAGGTCATTCCTGACGGGACAGCAGTGAGAGGAGTTCTCTCTTCTCCTCTTTTGGGGCTCATCCCCTAAGAATGATTCACTTAACTGCTGCACTCAACGTACCTCTTCTGGTGTGACATTGAAAGGCTTTGCTAGCGATGAGGTTGCTTGGACTTCAGCAGAGTCCCCACAGCATTTCATAGAATCATAGAATTGTCTAGATTGGAAGGGAACTGTTCAAATTATTAACAGTATCTGCTTTTCACACTGCTCAGGTTTTGCAGTTGCTTTCAAGCCCTACTTTCCACTGTGCATCCTCAGAAATGCATCCAGTGCCAGATGTGGTGACCGTGATTCCCTGTTTCAAATTGGAACTGAACTCCTAAACTTTTCTCATCATTAAGGCCTGACAAAACTTGGTCAGAACCAAAAATCTGTCTCCCACTCAGAGACAAAAATGCCATGGAGTCTGTACTCCATGCTGTTGCTTGAAAGTGGAGAAAAAGTGGAGGCTGGTGATGTTCAGGAGCAGGGTTGGTCATGTTTCCGTCATTGATGCTGGAGGGACATGGCCAATGCGATGGTGCTTATTCTGCAGCAGTGGATTTGCAGTCCTATTCCTCTCTCTTCTTTTTCTTGAGTGAGAAAGATGAGAGTGACCCTTGGGAAGAAGTTGACAAGCAAGCTAGACAGTATGAGGAGCTGATGGAAATGTACAGGCGGGTGTTGTGAATGCAGGAGGATGTGTCAGTTAAGTGACTGTGTTACTCATTTTTTTTTTCTTCTGGAGGGCAAAGTTGTTATATCTGAAAGAGCTGTGCTGGGAGTGTGAGTTATGGTACCTGTCTGCGCAGCAAGCAGAAACCATTCCTGAGCTGTGTTCTCAGCTATAAGGTGTCTGCAGGGCAAAGGAGATCAGCAGCGTGGGAACCTGGGGAGCCCAGAGGACCCCAGTGTCTCACATTCTGGTTCCCGGAAGCAGGGGTGACTCTGAACTGCTCCAGCAAACACCATTATATAAATAATAAATTTCCTACTTCCTGTGCTTTGTTTCACAGAATCACAAGTTCCAACCCCTTGCTGTGGGCAGTGACACCTCCCACGAGACCAGATTGCTCAAAACCCCATCCAGCCTGGCCTTGAACACCTCCAGGGATGGGGCAGCCATAGCTTCTCTGGGCAACCTGGGTCAGTGTCTCACCACCCTCACAGGATAGAATTTCTTCCTAATATCTAATCCAAATCTCCCCTCGAGCTTTAAACCGTTACCCCTTGTCTCTACTACCTGATCAAGGGTCCCTTCCCATCTCTCCTGTAGCCTCCTTTAGGTACTGGAAGGGGCTTTAAGGAGCCTTCTCTTCTCCATGCTGAACAACCCCCAAGTTTCTCCAAGTTGTCCCTTGTCCCAGTCCCACAGTGCCTAGCTGGGTAGGAGAAGCATCCACACAGGACAGGCATCCTTGGGTCCAAGGAGCTCACTCAGAAGCCACAGTCTCCATCCTAATTGTCTCTTCCTTGGAATAGAACACCTTTAGTTTGTTTGGACTGATGTTTTGCTTGCCAAAAATTGCTGTTTCAGAGAGGAAAAAAAAGCTGAAAACATTTATCTCCCTTCTCCAAGTGATAGATTTCCTTGACTAAAGTTATTTTGGTTTTCTTTACCCGTGAGACAGTTTTGGAAATTCCCCACCCACCTGGCCATTGCATTTTGCCAAGAAAACCGCATGCACAAAATAGTTCTGGGTCAATCCAAAATGACTCTTCCTTCATCCTTTTCCAGTTTCTCCATTTACTCTGCTTGCATCGCAGAGCTGTTCTCAGCAGCCTCCTGGGCAGATGTGTGCTGCACCCCTCCTGATGAGGACTTCTGTGCAGGCGCTGAGGACACCATCCTCTGCAGTTCCCATAGGAATTTGCTTTAGTGGTGGGTTCCTCCCATGAGAATGGGTTTGTCATTGGGGTGGAAAAGTTGGGAGGCCCCTTGGCGTTTCCTTCTCATTGTGTAGACTAGGGCATCAGAACAATGAGGAGAGAGACTGCCCCAGCACTGGCAGAGAAAAGGCTTGGACCTGGTGCTTTGGTGCCAGAGCTGTGCAGCTCTCATCTGAGTCTCAGCACCTTGGTTTAAAGCATCCTATGAACCCTGAGGGTGTGGATGACAATGAGCAGAATATGTACAGCCTTTGGAGCATGGCTTGGCCTCTCTATTCTACAGCAAGTTAGTTTGTGTTGACAAGTAACCGCTGGTTAGATGTGCTGTTAACCTGGAGTTGAGATGCTGTCTATCCATCAATACCACGTGTCTCTCTCCAGCCTCCAGTCTCTCACTCGGTCCCTTGGGAAATGACAAAGCTAGTGTTGCCAGGGCTAATTATTCCTCAAGACAGAAGACATGTGATAAAATATTAACCTTTTTCAAAAACAGAACCCCAGTTAATTAGCTCCACTTCTGCGACACATTCACCCAGAGATAAAAGCTCATTCCCCAGATATCTGTCTGTGGCGCGGTGATCTTTCTGCCTGTCCCTGTCATGATGGGGGACAGGGAGGGAGGGGGGAGAGCTGGGAATATTAATAAAAGACAGTGATCTGCCAGTTCCTGAGCCCTGAGGACAAACTGCTCCATTTCAAGGTGTGTGCTGTCTGCATGTGGGCACCACTGCTTTCATCTGAGAGGCTGAAACTGGAAATGGAGACTGAGCAGGTGGTGGGATCCCATCTGCTCTGCTCCTCTTGCCTGAGTTACATCTGTGTTGTTGGTGCCCCACATTTCTGGAGTCAATCTGGGGGCTGTGCAGGTGGACATGGCTCAGTAGAGCTGAGAGAATAACTGTGTTTCCATTCTCTGGTTATTTAAGAAAAAGAAAAGCCAGGACTCAGCAATTTCAAGATAAAACAAAAGGAAGAACTCCCAGTGAATCTAAAAGTAAAAACACAGGAAAACTTAAGGCCAAAGGGATCTGTTTTTCTCATCCTGAAAAAGAAAAAAAAATAATTTAGATCACAAATGTTTTTGACACTTCTAGTCATGTAAAAATGACAGGCTGTATTTAAAAGCAAGTGATTTCGAGTATCAGTTGAAAAGTACAGGTTGGGCTTCTCTGGAACAAACGATGTGCTGGAGTGGAAGTGATGCTGTGACGTGCGTCGGCGGCTGCTGGAGCCGTTTGTGGGATGATGTAGCGGTCGCTGCACTGGGGGGAGGGCTTTTTCCCACCAGAGGGAGGGAATGGGGGGTCTCTGATAGACCAGGATCAACCAACAGCCCTGACTGTGGCCCTTGGGATGGGTGTGCCAGCACCGATCAATCCATGGAGCTACTGGGTCTCCTCTTTAAACTCAATTTGCCTCCTGCCCTGTGATGGACAGAGAGGATCCTGGCAGTTAAATAGGAAAGTAAAAACCTTACTTTTTCCAGTGCACATCGCAGAGAATGATGTGGTGCCCTTCTGAACTGTGCCGGGACCTGCTGATGACTTCATGATGGACATTGCTTCATCACCAAGTGCTTTGGCGTTCTTGAGGTGCCATTGATCACTCCCTGCTAGAGCCATCTTCTGCCTTTGACTGCTATAAGATATTGACCATGTGTCTTACAGTTATTACATGCCATTGATTACTTTGATAACTTGCTCGAAGTAATTCTGACGGAATGAAGTTGTTTATTTAACTTTTGTGCTTGTCTCAGTATTTCTATTGACCCAATATGTTTACGCAGGCAGAAATCGAAGTCGAGTATTAGTAAGCGATGGAACTAATTCTCCGGGGCTCACTACTATTGATAATTAAGACCATGAGACAGTTTCTTCCATCAAACTCTTGTTTGTTTGTTTGTTTTTTTTCAGCTGCCCAGTGCCTCAAAGTCCTCCTCCATCAACTGTAGCAAAAGGGCGATCACAGGCAGAGATTCAGGGCCATTTGGGTAGATTTTTGCTGAAAGCACTGCAGATCCCTGCATGCTTGAAGTGGTTTTGAGCTATCACAGTGTGGAGTTAGGTTTGTTTCTTCCAGTTATGACTGAGGGGGTGTTGTGGAGTTGGGGACTTTCACTTTGCTTTGCTATGTGGTACCAGGAAGCTCTGGTCAGAAAGCAGCCTCCCTAATGAATCTTTACATCAGTGATTCTGACCTTCTGGAATGTAGTTTCAGGTTGTCCTGATTTCTAAAGATCTTTAATGCAGGATTGGTGGCTTTCCAGGAAGGTGCAAGGTGCCAGATTTTGCTTTTACTTTCACCAAGTGAAACTTTGATGTCAGATGTCAGCTCTGATATTCCAGTAAAACTGGTATCAGAAATTTGGCCACGGTTTAAAATTCTACTGAAAACAAAGAAGGTTCTTTTTTTTTTCTTTTTTTCCTTTTCTTTTATTTTTTTATTGTTTCCCTCCCCCACCCCAACTTTGGTTGGCTTCTTTTTTCTTTTTGCCTCAGTTCTGAGGAAGGAAGGGTGGGGGGGAGTCAAAAAGCAAGGCAGACCCTGAGTCTGTGTGGAGGGCTCTAGAAGTCTGAATTATTCATGAGCTGCTTTGAAAATCAAGATACACAATCTAGTTTAACTTGATTTTAAGCGCAGCCGTGCTATTCTCTCCTTCCTTTTTAGTGTGTTCTTTTCCCCCCTCCCTCCTTTCCCCCTCCTTTGCCTTTTCTAAAGACAAAATTCCAGCAAATTTTTAATAAATTATAAATGCATCATCTCGTCGCTTTTGAGGTTTGCAGGCAGCAGCACGTCATGTGCACAGAAGGTTATTTTTGCCTTCCTGCATTTCCCCCTTTCTTCAAATTTAGCCGTTTGATTAATTTTTTAGATACCTATCTTGCAGGGAAAGGAAAGAAAGAAAGAGACCAAAAGAGATGATGAGTTAGAGGAAATACTAATTGTGCACTAGGCAAATATAGCACTGCTTCAATTTCCAGAAGCTGTGTAGAAAAAATGTCCTTCTTGACCAGCCTGAGGTGGTTGACCTTCTCTGGTCAACCCACAGTTGAGCTGAACCCAGGTTCTGGTTTGCAGGTCCCTGCCCTGGTGGGCAGTGTGCATGGTGGTCCCCTGCCAAGGCTTGGAGCTGCTTGCCTTCAGGGTAAGCAGTAGCTGTGGCCTTCACATTCATAGTAGCACATCAACTTCAGAAGAACATAGAGGCTGAGAAGACCTCTTCCATCATCTGCTGCAGCTTCTCCTACTGTTTACCTTTTTTCTAGTACTTTTGCAGTAGCTTGTGCTGGGGAGGGGAGAGGCGGGGACTTGGACAGGTTCCTCTGGGAGTCTAATCTACAGCCAGAACTGGTTCAGTGCCTTGGCAGTGTTTTCCTGTTGGTCTTTCTTACAGTTTTATCCAATTACATCTAGTTAAAGCCTGCTAAATAATTCCTTGACAGCTCTGATGCTAACCACCATTGAATATTTGTTGCAGATGTGCCTCCTCACCCTCACTAAAGTCCTTGCTAAACACCCACAAGTCATCTGCTCAACCAAGGATTCCTCTCTTTTTGGATTACTCTCACTTCTCCCTGCCCCTGAGGCTGTTTCATGTCACCCTGGAGATTTTTTCAGTCCCTCTTTGGGAATGCAAGCCTGGGGCATGTGCCAATCCAGCACAGAGAAATCCTACCGACCTTTCTCAAGGGTATAATTTTTCACTTTGACTAACCGAACCTCATCTGGAGATCCCTGCAATCACATGGCATCACCAGCTGACACCTGATGACTCCTCCCTCCTCCTTTCCTTTTGGCATGGCTGCTTTGCAGAGTCTTCCACCTTCCAACTGTTTTTTCAGCCTCTCTTTGCTCTAGTCCTTTTGGTGTTTCAGTAGCACCAACCTGCCCGCAGTCATGGCCAACCTGATGTGGATCTGCAGGACCAGGATAGATGCAAAAGGGTCTCTAGCTGGTGGCAATCCCCACAGCCATTTATCTTCCTATAGTGCCACAAAGGTCATGTATGTGCTCTGAGCAGTGACATTCATGCTCAATTTGTGGTGTGTCCTGGTGGAGTGCTCAGCATTAAAGCTCTTAGCATTATGGAAGAAACCCCAGAACTTTCTTGATATGTTTTTGTCCCAGACCTGACCCCAAGTGCAAGATGTTCAAGCAGTGGGTGCTGGAGACCTGCAGCAAGGCAAACCATGGTCAATCCTCCTTCCAGGTGGCAGCCTTGCTAGTAATTGTCCTAACTGAGGGGCTGCAAAGTGCCTCCATCTCTGGAGGGCATGAAATAATGATTTTTTGGAAGGTACTCTACAGTCAGACTGAAGTCACTGAACTTAATGCGTGGAGAAATGAGGAATGTACAGATAACTGGGAAAAATGCCAAAGACTGTGTTACCCAGAGGTCAGGTGAGACAGCACATGGTCCTGTCCAGCAGTAAGATCTATGGACTCATTAGCTCCCACGTGATTCGATGCATACATTGCTATATAGCTAGAAGTCTCATCATGTCCACACTCCCTAATTTTAGAGAATATTTGCATGGAAGATGCCTGTAATTTTGCTTCAGTTCAAAGACAGTGTTTAGGCACAATGGTATAACCAAGGTGCCCATATGTTAACAGCATATTGGGAACACGGAGCTGAGATGCTCCACTTTTTCCACACTGAAGGATGTACCAGCAGCAGCCAGTCCAGGCTGGGATTTTCCAAGGACAATTCCTAAGATGCAGCTGGAATGCCCCATTCATAACTTTCTGATTCTGAAATTATTCCAAATTCAAATGGGAATAACCTTAAAACAAAACAGTTAAACTTTCCATCAGATGAAAATTTGACTGCTGGATTTGCAGGAGGAAACAATAATTCTTTTTCTCTAGCTGGATGTTCTCTCTAGGGTTTTTAGGGCGGGCCAGCCTGGCTTGTGCCTTGTTTTGGTCCCCCAGATGCTGTGGGCTGGTGAAGCAACCCATCTTGCTGGCACTTCAGTCTGGCAGGATTCCTGTCAGCACTTCTTGTGCAGAGGTTGCTCCCTGGTCCTGCTGCAAGGTGTCAAAGCATGAAACTTTACATGATTTCAGCCTGTGAGTTTCAACACACTGCAACAATAAGCAATGCAGTTATGACCTTTTTTTTTTTTCCTTGTTTTTTTTTTTTTTGGGGGGGGGGGGTGGAGGGGGCATTTTTTGGAATGATCTGAAAAAAAAATTTCTCAACCCTTTAAATTTTATTGTTTTCCTGAAAATGTTCTAGGTGTTTTCATGGTTTTTTTTTTTTTTTTTTTTTTTCTTGTTGGCAGTTGGGTGACCTATGAAAATACCATAAGCAGCACAAAATGTTTATCCAGTGACAGCCTGAGGTAGCACAGGCAGCTCTTAGTGGGTTTATTTTCATTATTACAGCAATTTTAGGGCTGCATGCTGCAATTTTCACTTGCAGTGAGGTATTAAATTGAAATTACCCCAGATGTAATTGTCACACAAAATAATTCTGGACATGCTGGATTTAATGCTTTTCCAAGCTGTGGTTTTTATTACCCAAGCAAGTGCCAAAAAACCACTTGTAGTCAACAACTTAAACTGAAATTTGCCTTCTGAGGAGCCAAGATGTTTAGCTGCAGTTACACTGGGGAGGAAGGCAAAAAATAAAAAGAAGGGACCAGCTGGAAGAAAGTTTGGGAGGGTTCTTGAAGGAAGGGGGGAAATCCTGGGCAAGGGCAGGGTCGGGGTCACACAGGGACCCCAGAAGAGCCCTAGCAGATGCAGGAGCTCAGCCTGACCCTCTTTGGGCTGACTTTTGGGGAGGGGAGTGACCCAGTGCTGGTCACAGAGGCGAAGCGAGGTTGGGGGTGCTGCCAGGTCCCTGCCCACTCTGTAGCATCAGTCCTGGCTTTGAGATGCAATGAGCTAAGGGTGAGTCACAGAGCCAGTGACCAAGCCCTGGAGGTGGTCTATCTGATGTTTGAGTGGTTTCCTTGTGCATGTTGTCTAATTAGGCTGATCTGGATGTCTAGACATCTGGAGTTTTAAAATCAAGTAGTTGTCATACATGAGGAGCCTTCGTCACAGCCCTGTTGGGCTCATCCAATGTGTGATATCCCCAGTACTCCCACTGGTGGGTGATACAGCATGCATCTGCCCAGGCTTTATTTATTAGCTTCTTAACTGTCATAATAACATAAGTATTGATGGCTTTGTATTTTCCACGCTCTTTTGTTCTTTTCCAGAAATAGCTCCCCTTGTTTGCTCCACACAACCCCCCCCCCTCCCTGGTGCTGCGTTGGCAGTGGGTAGGAGGACATGCATCTGGGAAGGGCTGGCAGATAATGGTGTATAAATAGCAGAGGGAGAGCAATCGTTGTCTGTCTCTGCAGCTCTGCAAAGCAAATGGGAACTGAGCGTGAACATGGAAAACTGGGCTCCAAGCTGCAGCATCACCAGCAGCTTCTTTTCTGTTGTATCAAGTTGGGAAAGTTCAGCTGAAGCTGGTGATGGGAAGGGACACCATGACACAGCTGAGCAGCTCAGGGCACAACCCAATGCTGTTTAGTAATTCAGAAACCCGCTGCTTTTAGCATCCTTGAGATGTAACTATGATGAATGAGGGTGTTATCACACGGGGCAGTATCACTGAATTTTCTCCCACATGTGGAGGGATCGTGCAACTTTAGTGTCCTTTCAGGACAGACCAGCTGAGAATTAGAATTGGTTGAGCAATGAATTCTGGAGGTGGTGACTACACTGAAAGAACAGGGTAGTAAAGAGAAACCTGTTTTGGTCAAAGGCAGGATATGGGAAGGGTTTACGATGAGAGAAGGTGGCAACCAATTTAGTGTAAGCTTGAAAATATTTTGTCCCACCCAAGATGTCTTTCCCCCCCACCCCTTATCTTTGGAATTATTTCACCTGTTGCTCACTGGTTTTTCCTTTCATTTATGTCACTTTCTAAGTAACCAGAAATGCAATTTCAATTTCAAAATCCAGAAAAGGTGAAAAACCTCATTAAAAAGCATCTCAAGTATGTTGGCATTTCTGAGGTGCAACATGCTGTGCTGACAGCATAAACCAGCAGCATTTGGTTACTGTTGCTTGCTTTTTCCTTCCCATCTCCACCTTAATTTTTCCATCTGTTTTTGCTTTGCCTCAGAGATACCCTGGGCCAGAGTTTTGGAGGAGGAATCTGGTGTTTTGTTGAAAGGATGTTTTTTCAGATTTCTTTCCTGCTTCATTTGAGGATGGTAGTGGTAGCACCTGGGCAGTGACACAAGAGCGGGCAAGTGGCTCATGGATGGGAAGGGGCACGATGGCTGTGATGAGGAGCTCCTCAGGCTTGGCACTGACTGCCCTCCTTCCACTGGTGCGGCATGATCTTAAGGCCATCACAGGGGCTGACAGGGACCTGGAAAGAGCAACACAGATGTAAGAGGTATATCCTGATTTCCTGAGCTAGGAATATGTTGGTGTCAGTCTATAAAAGCCACAAATTTAATCAGCTAAAGGTCAAAGTCATTACAGAATCTACAACATTTCCTCCTGGGGCTGTGGTTGAAGTTGTGGGTTTTCACTTTTTGCAGGCTGGCTTGTAAAGTGTTAAATCCCAATTTTCCCTTTAGTCAGGTTATGCCATTAAGGCAAAATGAATAAGGAAACAATCAATTTAGAAAGCAGACTTGGCTTACCTGCTGGCTGGTGGAAATTGCTGCCTTGGGAGGTGGGAGAGAGGCAGCTTGGAGCTTGAGCTGCAATGATGCTTTTAACCTCTGCTGGTGCCACCAGCTGGGTGCATGCGAGGGCACTTGGGCCACTACTTATATTTAAGAAAGAAAAATACCACCTCATCACAATTACCTAGTACCTCTGAGATGACACTGACAGTTCCATGAATCTCAGAAAGCCACCAAGGCAGGGTAGGACTTGCAGCTAGAGTTCCGCAAGCACCTCACCTGTGGCGTGAAGGACCCATTTATGATCCCCTCATGCTAATGTCAGTGAGGAGTATCTTTGCTGGAGGAGGCATTGCAATAAGTAATATAATGCCCTTCTTTACTTTGAGAGTGGCAGAGCACTGGAACAAGCTGCCCAGAGAGGGTGTGGAGTCCCCTTTTCTGGTGATATTCCAAACCCACCTGGATGCCTGGGTGACCCTGCTCTAGCAAAGGGTTGGACTAGATGGCCTCTGAACACTCCATCAAACCCCTACAATTCTGTGATATAAAAAAGGAGGGTCTTTATCTTCCCACTGCCCACGGGTGTGGGAGGCTGGTGGGCACCAGGAGGGTAGGCTGGCTGGGAAACAATGGTTAGAGAAGAGGGCTCCAAGCTGGGTGCCTCCTTTCTCATCCCTTTCCTATTAATGACAGTTAAGCTCTTTTTTGCTCCTTTAATCCTCCATGGCTTACTTGGCAGTTTCTGGACTCCTTCAGAAAGGAGTCACACAGTAAAACTCATTCTTTTTAACTTCTTTTTTTTTTTTTAATAGTGGCTGGCGGACCATCTTCTGATGGACTCTGCTGCCCACATTAATGAAATAAGCTGCCACTTTGAATTCCAGCACCTAAACGGCCTTTTTGTCTGTCTCCTTCCCCAGGTGTACAACTTTGCACTATCGCCAGGACCTCCCACCCACCAGTGTCATCATCACCTTCCACAACGAGGCCAGGTCGACCTTGCTAAGGACGATTCGAAGGTAAGAGCTCCCAGGTCTGCTGGAAATACTCTTATTTATAAAAGCTTTTATATATATATATATATATAAAAAAAAAAAAAAGGCAGAGTAGAGGTTTTCATGAATAAAGGCAGAATCTGTTTGCACTCAATGGGACTGGGGTTGTTCAGCCTGGAGAAGAGAAGGCTCTGGGGAGAACTGAGAGCCCCTTTCAATATCTAAAGGAGGTACTGGAGAGATTGAGAGGGACTCTTGATCAGGGAGGGAAGAGATAGAATGAGAGGAATGGTTTTAAACCAAAAGAGGGGAGATTTAGATGAGATCTCAGGAAGAAATTCTTTCCTGTGAGGGTGGTGAGGCACTGGCCCAAGCTGCCCAGAGAAGCTGTGGTTCACCCATCCCTGGAGGTGTTCAAGGCCAGGCTGGATGGGGCTTTGAGCAACCTGGTCTAGTGGGAGGTGTCCCTGCCCATGGCAGGGGCTGGAAATGGATGATCTTTAATGTCCCTTTGAATCCAAACCATTCTATGCTTGGACCTACCAGCAATGGTCACCAGTGATTACCAGGAGAAATGAGCGTGAAAGCTCTTCTCTGAGAAGTAGGTTTTTGCAGTGGGATGCTCATAAAAGAAGGTGGCTGTGCTGCCTTTTCAGGGTCTAGCACAGGGCAATCTTTGGGGAGCAGCAGAAGATTAGACAGAGCCTGGCATAAGAGGTTTCCTATCCAGCTGGGTATCAGTGCTCAGCTGTATTTTATCCCAGCCCTCTGGGGATGGCTATTACTCTGCAGATGTCTGCTCCTGCACTGCTGTGTTTGAGCTTCTCCAGTGACCCAGCAAGTGCCAGAAAGGCTTGCTAATTAGAGAAGCCCTAATGGTGCACATGCAGACTGGATTTTCAAGGGCGGTTTCCGTACGCCTCTGGATACACGGTGGAACGCTCTGGGCACACGGCCATTCCTTCATTTGTCGGTTTGTTCTTGGCTGTGTTTTGCTGTAGTGGATAGACTGAAGGCTTCGTTTTCACCACAGGTTTTTGAAATCAGCATTTAATCCCAGTGTGTGCCTTGAATCTGCAAGTTGTTTTGTAGTAAGATTTAGTGGCCACTGTGGGCTCTATCTCCAGGTCTCAGCTGGTGGGTTCCTCTGCAGTGAGCTTGGGTGTGCTCTGCTCTGTGCCAGTGATAAGGGTTTTGCAGGTGTTCTTCATGTTTACATAGTGAAGGTTTGTGCCATGCTGCAAGACTTGTGAGTTAAACCCTGGCATCTCAAGGGGCTTCTTGCCATTGTTGGTACTGGTCAGATTGGGGTTGCTGATCAGAGGGTGGGACTTCAGCTGTGCCCTGGTCACTGTCACATACTCGCTGGGCTCTTTTTTGCAAACAGTAACCTTCTTCAGGTGAGGAAGGAGTCACAAGTGGGCTTGACAGTCCTGAAATTGAATTCTTGCTTTGCTTTATGGTTTCATGCCCAATCCCATCTCCTTCACTTCACACTTAATAACCCACCACTGCTTCCTCTCTCTAGGGCGTGAGGATTTTGGGTGTCATAGCACTGACATGTAGTGCTTTGTACCAGCTCCTTCATCCTGGACCTTCTCTTTTGTCTTTACAGTGCCTTTCTCATCCTCCAGAACCCATTGTAATAGAGGTGGCAAGGCAAAGCAAAGCGCAGTGCTCTAGCCCCCAAGATATAGGATACTTATAACACGTGAAGTGCAGGGATGGACTTTATTTCTCCCCATAACTCAACACTTGACTTCCTGGCAGGTACCATCATGAGTGATGTTACAAGATGTTAGACCCATGATATGACTTTTATGCCTGGGCCCCCATATCTGTCTTCATTAGAGAACTGTCTAGTGTAATGGTGGCTAGGTTAGGAAGACAGGTAGTTTGAATTTTTCCTTCTTCCTCTAGGATATTGTCCTCTGAAGTTTCTGATTTCCAGCTGTGAAAAGACTTTCTTCCTTGCTCCTCTTCTTTTCTTTGCTTGACTTGATCAGTTGGCTTTACTGCCTTTCTTTCCTGGTTGCATGTGATTTCCACCAGAGCTTTGTCACGTGTCCTGGCAATTCCAATGCTTGTGTTTTGACTGTGGGGAGGTTTTCCTCAGCTCTGGAGCCCCTTCTGAGCCCTCTTTCTTGGAGACTGATCCCAGGAACAGAGATGAAAGCCTTTGGGTCCCCATCCCCCCTGCCCTCTCCCTGGGCTAAGATCCTGAGCTCTTCTGAGCTGCTCATCCTTTATCTGGTTCCCATGGTTTGGAGGTGGCCTCTTGGCGTCAGGGTTCACTGTATTCCTCCTGGATACAGTACTTAGAGGTTTCATTTGATACAGCCATTCCGAGGGATACCAGGCCTTGGTGGCAAGTGGAACTGGTGATGCGACTCCTGCTCTGCTCCTCTCCAGCCATGATTGTGCACATCTTGCCACCTCCCTGCCTGCTTTTGGACCCAGCTGAGAGCTCATTTGCTTCCTCAGCCTCTGTAGGTCAATTTGCTGTGCTTTCTGACTGCTCTGGTTTCCCACCACCCCCCTTGCTCAGCAAATGCTTAGTTTAATTAGATCTTCCAAACAACTCCATCCCATGGTGGCTGTAACAACATGGATCATTTTATGTGGCTAGTCACAACAAACTCTGTCCTCCTGACACTGCTTTATGCCTTTTGGAGCAGTCTGTGGCCAAATGTCTCCAAGCACTTTGGGCACGGCAGTGAGTAAAACGGGCACCTCTTTCACCCTGTCCTCTCCAGTGCATCTCCATGGTGCGCTCTTGGTGTAACCCAGGTGACAGATGGACAGACTGAGGAACAGAAAGGTGATTTGTCTGTGGCTGGTGGAAGATTTTGGGTTGCAAACCCGGTTTCCTGAGTTCCAGCTGGCTGGATTTTCCAGCACCGTTGTGCTGGATGTTCTCAGTTGGCAGGAGCCAGAGCAAGATGGCAGGAGCAAGAAACAGGGCAGAGGGACATTGCTTGGCTTGTCCTAAGATTTGGGACCATGTGGCTCCTCTGGAAAGGAAGTACTTCTTGCAGGACCCCATGTAAACATGGAGGGGTGGCAGAATGAAATGTTGGTGAAGGCACCTCTGGCAAGGACAGGCATCCAGTCTCAAGATGGGACCCACGTACATGTGGAGCAGGAGGGATTTTGCTATTCCTGTGCTTTTCCCGGGTGCCTGGGAGCTTTAATGCTCACCGAGTGCTGAGCTGAGCTGTGTCACAGGCTCAGAGTGTGGCGTTTGGCTCTCGGTGAGGATGCGAGTGCTCTGACCTGTGAAGCAGAGGCACTAGCACGTGGTCTCCACAGCACCCTGTAAGCAAGTCATGTTGCCAGCATTTGTGACAGTCCATTTATGAACAATTTGCATCGTCAGAGCTATTGAGAAAAGCTAGTGGACTGTGTTGAATAATGAATTAATTTAAAAGTTTCATGATGTTTTCTCTGACCATTTGCCAGCTGGAAGAAAAGAATGGGGAAAAGAAAAAAGGAAAAGCTAAATTAATCAAATGCTCAAATCTCTGCAAATGATTTAGTCGGTATTTATAAATGTGTAATGTAACTATGCTTGTTAATACAAACAATGCCCAGGTAGTAGGAACTGGGTGTCACAAGAAAGAGAAATAGAAAAGGGGAGAATTGGGTGGTTGTTTCAGCCACTCACTTTTCAAATGACCTTGGTCAAGTTTCTTATCCCCCCCACGTGGTTCAGTTTCACGTATTTCAAGCTTGAAGGCTCAGTACATTAAAGATGATGAGTCTCCAACAGTATGGGGATGGGACACTGTGAGTAAAGCCAAGGAGGGAAGGCAGGAGTGAGGGAGAGAATAAACAATACAGAGGCA
Source organism: Jacana jacana (assembly GCA_013400555.1). Lineage (NCBI taxonomy): Eukaryota > Metazoa > Chordata > Aves > Charadriiformes > Jacanidae > Jacana > Jacana jacana. The sequence goes on along the minus strand of VZTM01035043.1, from coordinate 122,426 downwards.
TTTAAAAAAACAACCCAAAAACCCACAATTTGTTTTCTCTCTTTCCATCCTATGCTAGTCTGGATTTAGGGAAGGAATCCAACTCATTGCCCAGCTCTAGCTTCCCAGTTTCTCCAGAGGGAGAGCTTAGGGATTTTCCTAAAGCCGTAGCAGTCACTGAAGGGGGGAAGGAGCAGCATGGCCAGGAAAGGTGTGTTCTCAATGCCTGGGCGCCAAGCAGAGTGCTGGGGCTCCTGATAGTGATGGGTAGTAGTGCCTCCCCACTGTGTCATCCCATGTGGTCAGGAGGATCTACTCTATGCCCTGCTTATGAGAATATCATCCTCTTCCCGTCCCTCCTCTGCAGGCTGAGATGCAGCCACCGCTGGGTGGGCAGTTGTGTTTTCAGGGCTTGATCCTGAGGTCTGCAGGGAGCAAGGCTTGGTGCGTGCTCCATCCCTGGGATCATCTCTGGGAGCATCCCTGGGAGTGATGGGGAGAGAAAAGCTTCCTGCCCAGGGAAGCGGAACTGCAGGCAGCCTGGGGTGATGCCTGCTCCATGGACCATCAGAGACCACCAGGCTGTGACTTTCTCCAACAAGTTAATTTTGGGAGCTTGGTGGCTGGTCAGCAGTGGTACGGTCTGGGCAGGAGAGGAACATAGGAGGCTGTCATGCTGGCAACTTGTTGGGCAGAGTATGAGACAGTCCTGTTTAATCTACTGAGTTGTCTTTGTTTATTCTTCAAACTTGAGCTGGGGAGCTCAGAACAGAAACAAGGAGTCTTACTTATTTACCCCTCACTGACAAACCAAAGCACATCTTTTGGCAACAATCCTGATGCGAATGCTGTGAATACTCCATCAAATATTTGAACCATTAATTAGCAAGGAGAATATCATGGCTTTCATGTTCTGGCACTGGTAAGAGAAGCGATGTCCTGGGCAGCCCAGCCAGCGCCTTGCCCTTTCCCTTTGTGGCATTGCCTTGTCTGCACCCAGACCCTTCTGAGGCAGGGAAATGATAAAGCCAGGCACCTCCTTCCTCAGGCAGCGATGGCACCATATAGAGTCTGTGCCATAACTGAAACAAGCCTGATTAAAGAAGCAAAAACAAGCCAGGTGTTGTGCAGAAACTGCATAATTAGCACTTTGTGCCGACTACCTTTTTCCGGTTCTTTTTTTGTGGGGTTTTTTTTTGCTTAAACCCAGGACTATTTTTTTTCCTTTCTTAATTTGCTAATCATCTCTCACGGTGACTAAGTACACAGCCCTCCATGTGCTTTTACCTTTTGATGTTAACATAAGAGAACTCTTGAATTTCAAAGAGCTTGGTGGGTATTTGAAAGAATAAAATGCAAAAGCCGCAGTGTAATCAAAGCTCATTATGGTTATTCTTGGTGTGATGTCTCTCTTCCTACATAATTAGCCATTTTGGGTTGTTGAAGCCGTTCATTTTGGCGGGCATTTTCTCTCTGCGCTCTTGGTCTGATTTCGATAATTGCGACCCTTGGCCCTTTCAACACTTTATTATACTCCCAAAGTGTTTGGGTTCCACCCTCCCCAACATGTCCCGATATGTTGCCATGGAGAGAATTAATGGGTTCATGAGTTCCTGAGGATCGATGTCCACAGTCTCCTGTCTAAAGCAACCGGTGTTCTGTGTGATGACCAGAAACACGCTGACCTTTGGTAAGAAGATCTCAACTCCTCCCTGCAAATATCTTCCACGCCTTCCTTGTCAGGCTGACTTTTGCACTGGTATTTATTTGGAGGTGAAATTGTTGAATCCAGTTCTTCCCTCTGTGTAGGTAGAAAAGGATCCTGATAAACTGTTGGGAAGGATGAAAGGACTGTATGATGGAAAATTTAAGGTGAAATTCTCTATGGTTCTATCTGCATAATGTCTGCTAAATCCATTGAAACAGAAAATTTCAGCATTCATTTTTCAAGATAATTCAGCGCTGAATCTGGTCTTAGGGAGCTGAATAAGCTTAAGCACTTTCTGAATTAGAGGCATGAGTTTTCATTTTGATGGTAACAGGTCTTTTGGTGATTTAAGGGTGAAAATGTGATCTCTGGCTCAACAGAACTTAAAAGCTGTTTTGATTTGTTAAAATATGCCCATCACTGCAGTATATCTACCTATGTTTGATTTCAGGCAAAAAATTCTGTAAATAACAGAGGAACTTCAAAGCCCTATAATATTAATTGTCTTCTGACTATCCATATAAAAGGAAAAAAAGCCACGCACACACATAAAGAAAGAAAAGAAAGTATAAGAAAAAAAAATCAAAGCTGAGCACAAGGCACCAGTAATAGAAATGCTGTCTTTGAATCTTTAAAAGTGCTTTCATAGTCTAACTGAAAAGAAATAAAATATCAAAAACTCCCGTGACATTGAGAATGTGCCGTATTGGGTGCCTGTTTCCCGTCCTCCCTGAGGAGCACTGCAGGAGGGGGTGTGTATCATGGGTGCATTATTGTGTGATTAACAGAGCACAGGTAGAAATCACTTTGGAGACGTGAATTTGGCTTTCCTCATGAGCCAGTGGGCTGCAGTGGGAAGCTGGCTGTGATCATGGTGTTGCAGCCTGTGCTGCGGATCTCTTTGTGCCTGTGTCAAGTGGCCTTCAGCTCAGCTGCAATTTTGAGGCTGGCAGGTGCCTGTGTGTTATTCGCAGGAGCGATAACAAGCTCAAAGGCCGTTGAAATCAGTGAACAGCAGCTCCTTGGAGCCATGGTGCACCCAGCTTTTGAAGGACCCTCACCAGGGCTTTACTCACTTGGAGTTTGGGATAGTGTCGTGCCATGGGTGAGTACCACAAGGGAAGGCAGCAGGTAGGGGGAGACTATTCTGCCCCTCTGTGCTGCTCTGGTGAGACCCCAGCTGGAGTAGTGTGTCCAGCTCTCGAATCCTTACCACAGTAAGGACATAGGCCTGTTGGAACACATCCAGACGAGACCACAAAGATGCTTCCAGGGCTGGAGCACCTCTGCTATGAGGACAGACTGAGAGAATTGGAGTTGTTCAGCCTGGAGAAGAAAAGGCTCCAGGAAGACCTTGGAGACTCTTCCAGTACCTGAAGGAGGCTACAGGAGAGATGGGGAGGGACTCTATGAGGGAGGGGAGCCATAGGACAAGGGGTAACGGTTTTAAACTGAAAGAGAGGAGATTTAGATGAGATCTCAGGAAGAAATTCTTTCCTGTGAGGGTGGTGAGGCACTGGAACAGGTTGCCCAGAGAAGCTGTGGCTGCCCCATCCCCGGAGATGTTCACGGCCAGGCTGGATGGGGCTTTGAGCGACCTGGTCTAGTGGGAGGTGTCCCTGCCCATGGCAAGGGGGCTGGAGCTGGATGATCTTTAAGGTCCTTTCCAACCCAAACCATTCTATGGTTCTGTTCTATGATTCTATGTGATGGCAGAGGGTTGTGGTGATGCTGGGCAAGGCTGCTTTCAGTGCTGGGGTTTCTGCATCATCCATGGTGGTATCTGTCCTTAACCCCATGGAAGGATGATGGTTCATGGAGCTGGGACAAACCTTTGAGAGGTCCCTCCCTCAGCCCGTGCACTGACTTTTTCCCTGGTCAGCCCTTTGCATTCCACAGATGCCCACTGTTGGCATTCAGGGCACATCTTCCCTGATTTACAAGGTAGCAAGTCAAGGCACAGAGTTGGAAGTCAACAGCAGGAGCCTGCAGCTGAGCCAAGATGGGGCTGCACATCTCCCCAGCCCAGAACAGTCAATGCTGTATTTTCTTCCATAAGAAGTGCCCTAGGGGGGTAATTCCTTCAAGTCCCTGAGTTCTGCTATGAGCCCAGGCCTGAGTCTACAGCCCAGTGCAGCTGGATTTTGGTTGAGTTATTGTTGCTGTTATCAGCAAAAGGGGAATCAGCCCCTTTGGACCACTGTCCTGTAGAGGTAAGCCCCTCATTGCACTTCTGGCAGGCGAATCTACAGGGGAGACGGGGCAGAGGCAGGCTTTGAATATTCAGCTTGCCCGCTGCCTCCCCCTCTCCTGCTCTCAGCAGGTTATTTATTTATTTCACTGGCTTTTTTACAAGTCTGTTTCTTTCCTGCAGGTTTCACCAAGTTAGGTTTCCAGGCAATCAGCACTTGTTAAATATTCCACTGAGCATGATATTGCTCTCCTGTCTCTCTGTACTGACGCTCAGCTGTGGTAATTTGCTGAACTCAGCTCTCACATATGGGGACTTACTTAAAAATAACAAACCTATTAATAATAATAATAATTAAAAAAAACCCCACTTGACAGGTGGGAACAGCACATCTAAATGGCTCTGTGTACCCCAGCAGGAGGAGGGACATTCAGCCACTTTTTCTAATACTTAGTGCAGACTCTAGGTGTTGGCAAGGTGGTGTTGGTCTAACCCTGCTTGGTGCAAGCCTTGGCAATACAGGGGTGACCTGAATATTAGGGTTCCCACTATAGCTGTTGCTTAGGGGGCAGAGGCTTTTTTCTCCTTTGCACCCCAACATTCACATGCAGGGGATCTGAGGTATGGAGGAAATCATGGCTATTACTAAAATCTTGAAACTGGAGGAAGCTGGGATTGTGTTTCCAGGCAAAGTAATTCTGGTCTTGGAAATGATACTGAGGAGCTCTACAAGGCACATGCTCTGGTGTGAGATAGCCCCTGCTGTTTTTTCCAGGATTTCTGCTGGAAAACCAAACCAAAACATGGAGGGAGGATCCATTTCAAGCATCTGCTGTGGGATGTCCTGTTCTCCTTCCAAAAAAATCATTACTTGAGTCTTTCTGGTTTTAATTCCAGCACCTGATGGGGTGGGCTTGTGGTTTATCATCAAGAAGTTTTCATCAGAGAAATGCAGCCCTTTGGCTGAATGTCTTCAGATATCTGAGGGTGGGGCTTTAAGACCTTCTTGTGTCCCTGCTGGCAGCACTGGTGGTTCCCAGGCACACAGGTGTCCCCTGGGATCCTTGCCCTTCAGAGCCCTCTTGACTAGGGTCTGGGCAAGGGACACAATTTTCCAGACGTCCAAGTTTTTGCCAGAGCTTTGTGAGCCTGAGAGGCCAGGGAAAATTATCAATAAGGATCTGGAGGTGTCAGAGTCTTCAAGAGGTCTCTGTCATCTTACGCAAGCAGTAGGTTTGAAGGTTTTCTCTAACCCAGACCAGAAGGCAGACTCGGGTGGGAAATCGGGGGGGGGCTTTGAAATCCCGTTTGAAAAAGGAACTGCGCTTAGGATGAAGACAAAAGGATTTAGATTCTGGAATGGTTCATCGCACTCAGCTGGTGTTGTGAAGCCCTTAGGAGATTTTTGGCATGCCCTGGGGTTTCTCCTTCAAGAAGTCAGCTTTGACCCTTTGATGTGACAGGATTTTACGCTCGTGTAATTCTGCCAACCTCTGCACTGTGTGAGAAAAGGGAAGAGCAGATCCAGACTTTTTAATAATAAAAGTAATAATAATAAAAAAAACCCTCGGTGGCATAATTAAAGGAAGATTGTAACTTTCAGCCACGTTTCACAGCGTCTGCTCACCTGGAGGGAGCTGTGAACCACATCCTCCAGCCTCTCTCTTTCATTAAATAGGCAGGTTCCAACCCTGCTCTTATCCTCTCAGCAGTCTCCAAAGCACAATCAACGTACAGATAAAAACAGGAGCTGTCCTGCCATGGCTTTGAGCTCTGTAAAGATGGGTTTGAGCTGGGTAATTTTCTCTGTGTTGGCCCTGCTGTTGGCGTGCACCATATCATTAGCCCCGGGAGAGGTGGTGGGGTGACGGCAGCAGAGCTGTAAGCCCTATTAGGAGACTTGGTGGGATGTGCATGTTGGTGAAAAAGCCTGTTTCTCCTGGCTTTGTATACTGGTTTTGTTCCCAAAGTTGGTAAGGGTGAATATCAGCTATTTCCTATGAATTCCGGATGCTCGCCTCTTAAATCAGGCTATGGGGGCCTGATAACTGGACCCTATAGGTTACCAGAAGGGGGTGGGTGATGGTTTCCAGGTCTCATCTGGTGTATATCCCATCCAAAAATCCAAACCTGGTGGTCTGTACTTTGGCAGGGAGCAGCTCCTAGGCTTTTCCACCTGCTTTGTGGTTGTTGAGTTGGTCAAGCACTGTCATGGATTTTCTCTCTTCATTCCTTAGTGTGCTGAACCGCACCCCAGTGCACCTTGTCTACGAAATCATACTAGTGGATGACTTCAGTGATGACCGTAAGTGACCCCTTCTATGTTAAAAGTGAGAGGGTGAACCAAAAGAGGCTGCGGGGGACTAGGACTTAGGCAGAGAAGGGGGAAGAGTCTATCAAAGTGAAAAGGAAATTTCAAGCTCTGTAGGTGTGGAGAGCAAGCCCCACTGTGCCAGGTTTGCATCGCCAGGTGGAAAATTCAAATTCCAAATGATCAAACTTCTTGTGAAATAATACAAGAAAAGCATGTAGCAAATCATTTTTACGCCTAGTAGATGTGAATCCAATCCTTACCCTCTCGTATTCTGCTGCAGCCGTGGTATGTTTGATCTGGCTTTCAGCTGCAGCCGGGAGTAATTCTGGGTTGACACCACTGGAATTGCACAGGATACTCATAGTATGACCCTCAGTGTGTTCTGAATTAATAATATGCATGTGTTCTGCATACGTTTATAGAGGTGACCAGCCACTCTTGACTGGTTTTCTTTTTTCCCACCCGGGTAAAGAGGATTTCCCGCGTGGCTTGTCTATTTCTGCAATGCAATGTAAATAGTGCTGTGCACCACAGCCCACATTCTCCTGCCATCCTCTCCCAGTTAATAGTGAAATCAGTAGGTCCAATTTCCAGCAGAAGTTGGTATCTGAAGCACTGGGGGCTCTCAGGGGACTAGCCCAGCTAAAGACCTTGCCTGGTGAGATGGGCGAGTAGCATATCCAAGGACTGAGAGTTAAGAGCTCAAACAAACTGCCTCAGGAATTAAAAGGATGATAAAATTCACCTAGGATGGATGGTCCATAGCACTTACATTTTAAGGAGCTGCAAAATGTAGCCATTTACTAGGAAACATGAAAACAAAGCCAGAGAGGTTTGTAAAAAATGGATCTACGCTTTGCTCTTGAATGCTATAAATAGACAATTCCTCAGGGAGCTTGAGGGACAGATTTCACATGAGACCCACTCTATGGGGTGGGTCCCTTCCCTCTGAAGCCAGGCAAAAAGGGCTGCAATGCTTCCGGTGAGCTTTGGAGCGACTCCAGTGCACAGGGGACCAGACTGGGCAAGATGCGAGGACTTGAGCTGCCCTGGAGTGGAGTACCAGCAGAGCAGGTTTTTTGAAGGGTGGAGGAAATAACTGCTGGGTACTTTGCTAAATAGGCAAAAGTGCCTTCCTTCCTGAAAGGAGAAAGGTTTGTAGAAATGTAGCTCCTTTGTCACAGTGTGACCAGGGCTGGGTTTAAGCTCATCCCAGGGCACCAGGGGGAAAGCTCTTTCTCCAAGTAACTTGGAGCAGCTCCTCCGCTATGCAAAACCAGTCCTTCTTGGCTGTCTTACAGCTTCTTCCCTGTGATAGCCTGAGCCTGCTGGCATCTATTCTGCATGGATTTACATAAAATACATGTATTTGCATAATACACTGTACACACATGGTCAGTTTTCTCCCTGCAACCCACCCCAAGCAATTGGTGCTTTTACCTCCTGCCCAGTTGTGTCTTATTTCCCACCTCTCTTTGCCCACCGACCTTTTATTGCCTGGGACACAGTTGCTCTGCAGGCAGGTTCTCCATTCTTCCCAGCAAATTTCTGTCATCCGTAGCCAACCCCTGCCACTTCTGCCACCCCTGGTGTGCTCAGAACAATGCAGATCTGTACCGAAATTGTTAGGGATTTAGGTACTGCAATATGTCCCGTTGACATAGATTGCTAGAGGGGATGAAAGCACCTGGAGGTGCCTGTGGGCGCAGGGGATGGGGCTTATAGCACCCAGGCAGAAGAGGCAGAGAGGTGAAGGGGTTGTGGAGGTCACAGCATGGGTGTGCAGAGGTAGGGAGGGCTGTGCTGGGTCTACCTGCCTCTGGACCCACCTCTTGCTGGGAGAAATATGGATGGGGAGGGGTGCTGGGGGTGCAGGCGGCAGTGGGGCAAGAACACTGGTTTTGGGGCCTTTCTGCCCCAGGGAGCCCCTGCTGCCCAGGCCATAAGTAGCCCTGAGCTGCTTCACAGGGCTCTCTGACCCATTGCTTTCTCCTCACTCGAAGTTCGCAGAGCCACCTCAGGAGGCTCCTGCCCCATCATGCAGACATGCATTGAACAGCTTATGTGTTGCTTTGCAGCTACTAAAAATAGTAATTTGCATTAATGTGCAAAAACTCCGACTCTGCCCTCAACCATGGCTCTTCTATGCTGACTTTACAGCATAACACAGCTGTTCTTGGTGTAAATCTGCTGGGTTTCTACTAGTTTTATGAAAACTGCTGCTCTGCCAGTCCTGATTTACGCTGCGTGAGCTGAGGGCTGAGGCTGTTGTGTCCCAGCAATGCCATTGCCCTAACAAGCCATCAGCCAGTCCCCAGCGGGGTCCTCTCCCTGTTCCCAGTTTCCCCCAGGACCATTTCTGAGGCTGATGTGTCCTCCTTTGTGTTTCCCAAGCCGATGACTGCCACTTGTTGGGCAAGCTCCCCAAAGTGAAGTGCTTGCGGAACAGACGTCGAGAAGGTAAGAGCTGCCTGTCCGTGACACAGCTAGGAAACGAGATTTGGGAAGGCGTGAGAGTGATGGAGTCAATGGGGGAGCTTCAGTGGAGTGGGCGAGAAGGGAGGTCAGCAACCCTTGAGGATGGGGCTCCTGATAAAAGGAGACGTGATAAAGGCCTGGAATTTGAAACGGATCTCCCCTCTATTGCTGGAAAAAGATGGCACTATTAAGATATCCAATGAGGCTCAGCTGTAGCTTATTAGCCAGAAAATTAGAACAGGCAAAACAAAGCCTCGGGTCTTATTTTTAAAGATGTTTGCTCTAATGAAAGAGAGGAGATCTGCTCCTGCTGCTTCTGTGGAATTTTTTTTTTTAATTAATTAATTATATTTGAATGATTAAAAAGGGCTATATGGAGGATGAATGTATGTCCTACTGGGCTGCTGCTGGCAACCTTTTGAGATCTTTTGCAGCTCCCCATAGCCTGAAAAGGTGTTTTCAAGTCTTGGTCTGCAGTATTAGGAAAACAAAAAACAAAGAAGTTTTTTCAGGCTGAAAATTGAAGGCATGAGTCCAGGTGTGTATCAAGTTGTGGAGACACTGGAGTGGAGACGGTTTGTCTGTGGATTCTTTCTGCAGAGGGTTTCAGCTCTGCGGGCCTGGTGCCAGGGTGGCACTGATAGGTGTAAGAGACATATCTACATTGGCAGGAGGGTATGGGAGATCTCTGTAGGTCCACACCTCCTTCTCTCTCTTCTCTCCTGTGTTATTGCAGTATATATGTGCTTGCCTCAAGCACCAGATGGATGTGGAGATGTTAGTACTCTATAAAGCAGTTGGAATTTGGGAGCCCAGTGTGGAGGGCTTACCTCACTTCTGAACACCAAAGCTGTGTTCCAGAACCTGCTAGGCTTTGGGGAGGTTTGGGGTGGATACACCAGACCATGGCTACCCATAAGGTCTTATAAATTGCAGAGACAGATACAGGGACATCCTGCTTGCGGGTGGTGACCTCAGCAGGTGCTGGATTACTCTAGGCTTCATTCTCCTGTCCCTCTCCCTTCTGCTCAGAGGGTGTTCCTTGCCCCCTTTTGTCTGAGGAGTTTTAATATGTAATCAGGGACCTCCTCTTGCATGGACTTGATGTGTGCCCTGGTGTGCCCTGCAACCCTTCTGCCTTTCCTTAGCTGTCCTTGTCTCCCCCTATATTACCACTGTTTCTCCTTCATCAAGAAGTTCTGCTCCTTTTGAGACACCTGCATGTCTTCCTGTTTTCCAGGAGGACCATCTCCTGTCTTATGCTGTGGTTTACTTGAGCACCAGCCACAGGCAGGAGGGGTGTTGGAAAGACATTTAGACTCCTGTCTAAATTGGTGGTTTCCCACAGAAAACTCACCCTCAGCTCCCCTGGGCCATTCCCCCTGACTTATATGTACATTAGATTTATTACCTGAAGGGGTTTATGAATACATTTTGAGTCATGTTTTGCCCCAGAGGGTGACAGCAGAAATAATTGTGCAAATTAAGGATTGACAGAAATGCCATAAATCATTAATCTTGGTGGAGCCATTTATTTGCATTGGTGACCTTGGGAAACAGTTGGCGTGCCTTGCAGCGCCGGGAAGGAGGCAAGGAACCTGAGCCATGTTTTATCTGAATGGGTTTTAGATGGGTCAAAGCCCAGGAGATGCATGAATGCAAGAGACTGGGCTAGGTGGGTCTGGGGATGCTGCCCAGCTGTCTGGGTGGCAACTGATGTGGTTTGTCCCTGAACAGGTCTGATCCGGTCCCGAATCCGAGGGGCAGATGTGGCACAAGCAGGAGTCCTCACCTTCCTCGACAGTCACTGTGAGGTGAATAAGGACTGGCTGCTCCCTCTGCTGCAGAGGATCAAAGAGGTGAGTGCTCCTGAGAGACCAGGGCCCTCCTCAAGAGATGCACTGCTGTTGTCCACCTCCTCTTCCCTCTCAATGGGCATGACCACCCAACCCTAACCACCTGCATGCAGGCATCCAAGTAAGAAAGCGTTGAGTTTTTGGGATACAAAGGGAACTTTGCTGATCTTCCTCCACCCAGCATCCAGGCAGGGTCCTCTCCATGACTGGGAGAGCATGTGGGTAGGTGGGACAAAGTGCCTTCAGGGGCAGTGGTGCTCTAACTGGCAAGCACAGGTTGAGTGGTAGAAGGGGAATATGTGGGCAGGGCTCCAGCAGGGTTTTTAATTAGGCTCATGTAAAATGCTCTGTGCTGATGATTTAAGGGAGTGACGGCTCCTTGAATAGGGGCCGAATTTAATTTCATGCAAATTAAGCGCTAATAAATTGATTTAATAGGATTTAAATTCTGCTGATTTTGGAGCAGACAATGACATTCACCTCTCACCAGCAGCGACTCTCTCACCAGACGTGCCCATGGAGGCTCCCGACACCTTGTCACTGGAGTCGGGGGGCTCTCTGCTGCTGACCTGCTGCCACAGTGCAGGGGAGAAAACCTTCAGCTTTGACACAGACACAGTCTGTTCCCTTCTCTGTGCCTCATTCCCCCGTCTTTGATGCACCTCTGGCTCCCAATTGCTAGTATTTATTACTTGGTAATTTTAAAACTACCGAATTATGTTGAAATAAGGGCAGCTGAGGAGCAAGGGGAAGCCAAGGCCATGGCTTTTATGGAGAAACCTGCATGGCTGGTGTTCACAGTCCAGGGTGTCCTGCTTCTTACACCTCCGTATGTGACAGCGGTACTGACTGAGCAGTGCATCCCTTGTGTGCAGCAGTGATGGGACACTGGGAAGGGAGACATAGTATCCAATCAGGTCCCTTTGCAGCAGATGAGGGCAGTCAGTGCTTCGGGTCCCAACCTGGGCCACGGCACTGCTGAGAAAAGGTAATATAATGAAAATAGCCTTTTCAAATGGAATTACAAAAACATGTGCTGTGAAACCCCACTTGAGCCTTGTAGCTGGCCTGCCCCAGGGTGGGATTCACCACTAAACTTTACTACATCAGTTGTTTCCTGGAGCTTTTTAAAGGTGGGCACTCCTTGTTTTCTGCCCACAGCCCTGCTGTATTTCAGTTAGGAGTATCCAGAGCAATTGGCTCTTTCCCAGGCAGAGCTTTCAATGTGTTTTGGCAGCAGAAGGGCAGTGGTGGCAGCAGGAAAGGGGGCAGGTGGAACTGCTTTCCCACACATCTCCAGGATGGTGCCCCATGTTTGGTGCCTGGGTGGGGGGTGAATGTGGATGCCACCACAGGAGCTTCACTGCATAGTGGTCTGAATATAGCACTGCATGCAAACCTCACCTCTGGAAACTTCTTTTATTTACTCTTCTGGGCTAAACCTTTCTCTTACGGTTGGACAGCTCGTGCTGTTGCTCCACCTGCATTTACCCTGCCCAGTGTCTTGAAGGCAGCAAGGAAGACCTTACTATGACGAGTGTTGGGGGACTTGCACAGCATCTGGGGTCCTGCTTGTTTGCTCTCTTAACTGCACGCAGAAGTTGCAGGATAAGGGCCACGGGTCCTCTCTTTCCTTTTTCCCAGGCCCATCACAGTACCCATCCTTTCCACCAGGATTAAAGTATTGATCAATGAAGTGTATGAAATGTTACTGCTGCCACCTTCAGGCTGTGCTAAAGAGACGGTTTTCCCGTCCGACTGCTGTGGTGAGGACTAGCTTCCCGAAAAGACAGTTTTCTTACCGTCTTACTCCTAGGAACAGCCTGCTTTGAGCTGCTGTGATTTAAGTTTCAAGCCAAGGAGTGGTGAGTGCCTCGAAGCACATTTTCACCACCACCATCAGCCACCCTATGTGTCTCTTCTCTCTGATTTTCTCATCTGGACCAGCTATCCCTGCAGCTTTCCGTGGTGGGAATTGCCAGAGCCCTCATGGGCCACCATGCACCCAGGTGAAGGTGGCCCTCAAGCCCCATGTCAAGCTTTCACAGGAACTGGTGGCATCCGCATGCCGAGGCCCATGCCAGCTTTCAGGTGCGGGCAGCCATGTGTCCAGCAAACAGATTGGGAAACAAGGAGGACTAGAAAGTTGTAAGAGTGAGTGAAGGGGTGTGAGGGGGAAGAGATAGAGTCTGGGGGGGCGGTCTCAGGGAAATCGCCAGGAGGCTGTGTGTCCCAGGGAGTGGCAGCACCAGCAGGTATTTTGCACCAGTGTGTTTGTGAGCATGTGGGCACACAGGCTCTTGTTTTTACTTACGGAAAAATTATCTCTAAAGCCATTAATGGCACACTTTGAATGAATAACATTTCTTAAAAAAGTGAAATTATCCAGCCCAAGGTGTTTTTACAGTTTGAGTCAATGAGCTCACCCCAGAGTAAATTTGCAAATGGTCCTGGGATGGTGATCCGTACCATAACCAGCTCAAGCTTCCCCGCCAGTTTGATGCTCTCCTGGGGCAGTGAGAGTCAGGTGAGGGGCAGCCTGGGCCTCTTGACTTGCCTGATGCTGCTGTGGGGCCAGAGGAGTAACCGTGGCCTGTTTTGCTGCCTGTTGCACGGACATTGTGATGTTGGGAGACAAGCCGGAATCAAGGTGTTTTTCAAAGATTGCGATGTATTCATTGTCTTCAGGACCATTTCAGAGTTTTTTCCTGTTGATTTAGTTCCATAAATTGATCTGTTTGAGAAGTGTATTGGAGAAAGGCATTCTCAGGTTTTTGAGAGAATCAGGTGAAAGAGGACTGAAGATTTGGGTGCTGTTAATATTAACATGTTCTGGCATAGGAGGGTGTCAAAAAACTAGAAGGATGAAGCTGACTACCATAAGACCTGGTGTTCAACCCCAAATAAATCACAGCAACAGTGCTATGCTCTTGAGCATGCTGTGATTTTTTCTGTTGAGGGTCAGAGAGACCTTCATGAAAGCTGGGTGAATATAAATGTCCCCATGACGTGGCAGGGAGAAGGTTTCTCTGATGAAAGCTGCTAGTAAGACTCCTGACATGATGCTTTTCATGGAAATACTGAGTATTTGTCATGCTCATTTGGAAAACCTAAGCTCTAGTCCAGCTCCCAGCTCGTGGCCTTTGGTCGCTTCTTCCTACATTTGAATACTTCTTTGTTAGGACTAATTTCTAAAACAAAGTCTTTTCCAAGTGAAAGAGCAAGCCTGTGTGTGCTCAGATGCTTTCTTTTGCATGGCTGTGAAAAACAATTTGATCTGGTGAGGGTAAAAGCTTGAAGTTTGGGCTATAATTGGAGTTTGGGATTTTTGAAAAGAAAAAAGGAGATAAGAGACCAGTCAAAGCTGTCAGAGTCTCTTCCTCCTGTAGATATTTTTGTTCATAACTGTTTGTATAATCTCTTTGCCCATAACAAGATGTTAATTAAATCACCACCAACTATTTAAAATAATTCCGGTCCTTTTTTTTTTTTTTTTAACCCTTTCATACCTTTGGCAAAACTCTAACTGTATCCCCATGGTTTATACATTTAGAAAATGCATGTATTTAATCTGCTTGACTGCTTGTGGTTTTTCTCTCTTGTTTCAACTGACTGTTTGCAGTTCTGCAATCCAGTAAAAAGTATTTAAGGTAGGTGGAAGGGTCATAGATGGGTGAATTTGCAGAAGGCAGAGACGGAACTTTGCATCCAGCTGAGTCTGGCGCTGCGTACAGGCACAGCCTGCAGAGGAAGAGGCTGTGGGTGAAGCCAAAAGCCGGTGAGAGATCCTGGCTCAGTGGCCCAGCACCACGTACTCTTTTTTTTTTTCCCATGAGAGATGGTGCCTGCCTTCCCATGTTTCCTTGGTTGAACTGATGTGATGGCTGAGGAGCAGGAGGTGACAGTGGTGGGCACTTGTCCCTGACAAACCCAAATGACACTATGATTTTAAGCCACCTGGTGTCTCCAGGAGTTTAGAGCATCCCTTGACAGGTTCGAATGGTGTGATCTGAAATCACGGGTTGTTTCACTTCTGCTTTCTAGGATCCCACCCGAGTGGTCAGCCCTGTTATTGACATCATCAACTTGGACACATTTGCCTATGTGGCGGCTTCCTCGGACCTCAGAGGAGGTGAGTCCAAGTATCCATCCTGTGGGTATCCATCCTGTGGTGGGAAAAGGCTTTGGCCTAAGGGGGCTGGTGGCTCCGCACTGCACTGCACCGCTGGCTCTGCACTGCACTGCTGGCTCCTGCTATCTTGCAAAAAGTGCATTAATGCTGCTCAGTGCTCCCCGCTGGCTGTTTTCAGGCTATGTTAGAGACAGGTAAGCGTGGCGTGAGGAATGCCGTTTGCTACAGTGGGTAAGGCGGTCAAGCAGAAAAGAAGGGTCATGTCAAAGCCACTCTTGGAAGTGCTGAAAGCCAGTCTGCTGACAAGTGGAGATGAGGGATGTCTAGGCAACAAACAGAGGATGAGACTGTAGCACTCATTAGTATGCCAGTGCTATTTGTGGCATGCAATATCCATCAGAGCGTGTATTTTTGTGCACAGGGGGACAAAGTGAGGTTTCAGCAGCAGCTTTAATTCTGACTTCTCCTGCCTTCGGAGTGCTTGACTTTGCAATTGTAATGCAATATGTTGTTTCTTGTTCATGTGCGGTAGTAAAATACGTTAGTCCTTGGGCTCTTCTCCCAAGAGCTGAATCTCCCTGGCTTAAGCCATTTGGAAATGGGGAAAGTACTCCATCAAACACGGCTGCTGTAGTCCGCGTTGCCTCCTAATTCATACCCATTCTTAATTTCCCCATGGTGCTTCTCTACTTTGGTTTTAGGTTTTGACTGGAGCCTCCATTTTAAATGGGAGCAGCTTTCCCCAGAGCAGAAAGCCAAGCGCCTGGATCCCACTGAACCTATTAAGTAAGTCAAGAGGGGGAAGGAGGCACTGAGGAACGTGGGGCAGGATGGGTGTCTTATCTGACCTCACATGCATCACCATACACCATAGCAGTGTTTTTTCCAGGACAGCTCAGCATTTCTAGTAGCTACAGTGAGCTCCTGGATAACTTGGGTTTTGCCGTACAGCTGCACCTCCCAACACAGAAGCCCAAGGGTACTACAAAGGTAGAAGGGGTACATTTATGGTTATCTGTGCTATAGCAAAATAGCAAAAATGCTATTTACATACCATTTTTGATAGTGCTAAGGAGGCTCCTTATGGTTAGAGAAAAAGCCCAGTGCTTTTCTCACAGCTCAGCTGTCAATGAAAAGTAAGGCCTCAACCCACTTGATAAAAATTTGTGTCTAGTCCAGCCTTTCCAGACAAGCACTGCTCTTCTGGACCTCACTGAAAGCTCCTCAGAAATTCAGGATGAATTTCAGAGTGAAACTGAATGTGAGAGATGCCATCTGCCCTCATGCTGCAGGGTGGAGGGAGTCCCTCATTCTGCTGAAGAACTCTCCCGGCAGCAAGCCGAGTGCTGGTGTCTGCATCCCTAGCCATGAAGTGCTGGGCTGAGCATCATGGAGGAGACCAAGTGTTGGAGGAGGCTTGGGGGTTCAGAAAGCTCACAGTGGAGCAAAGCACTGCTGCTCCTGTGGATGCTGCTGTAAACAGGAATCCTCACTGTCTTCCTGGAGGCTCACGTGCTGGTTATCCCACCATGTAGAGCAACACTGTGGTGACTTGCTGAGGCACAGCAGTCACCCCAGCTCCTCTCAAACCTTCACTGAGGCATCCACACTCTCTACAGTTGAATGGAGACAGGACTTGTGCCAGTAAATGGCAAGTCTCCTCAACCTGTCTTCTGGCCCTGCCCTCCCCTCCTCCACAGGCCTTCTCTGTGCAGTTTTTCTGGTTAATCCAAAGAATGAAAAATAACCCTATTTTGAAATAAAGATCACACAGCTAGGGATGGCTTTTAAAAATCCCTTTTGAATTGGCTCTGCCTTCCCCTCCCCAGTGGAACAGTGCTCTTAATAGGCTGGCTTCAGGCAAAAAGCCCATCTGAGTGAATAACCCCCCGAGCGCTAAGTGCATTTTTGATGCTGAAGCCTACAATCAGGGCTGTGAACTTTGGGCTTGTAGGAGTTGTGCTGACGGGTGCATTAGCCAGTCATTAAGTGCCAGGCAATTTGTGATTGACAGCAAAATACCAAGGCAGCTGAAAGAAAGGCTCAGATGCTTTTTGAGGTGTGTTGTCCTTGTTTGGTGAGAAGGAGATACATGGGTAATGTCATGATGATGGAAGAGGAGGCGAAGAGAACGGCTGCTTCTGTGCATGGAAGTGCTGCAGCGGTGTTTGAGAATGTGTCCTCTCTTCCCTTACCCATTCTCCAGGACCCCCATCATTGCTGGGGGGCTGTTTGTGATTGACAAAGCCTGGTTCAACCACCTGGGGAAGTACGACAGCGCCATGGACATCTGGGGAGGGGAAAACTTTGGTGAGTCACTATTCTTCCTCCTATGCCTTGCTGTGTTGACTTCTCTTCTTGAATCATGCCAGCCAGATACTTTTAGACTTTGTTGTGAATGCTCCACATGGCTTCCCTCACTTACATTCATAGATTACAATCTCAGGTGAAGAAGGGATCCAACAGCCATGAATGATGGGAAGCGAGCAATTTTTGGTACTTGAGACTCCCTGCCTTCCATGCTGCTTTGATTTTCTATAGGTAAATACCCCTAACCTCAGAGTTTCCAGCTTTAGTGTTACCAACAGATGAGAGAACACCACATGTACCTCCTATTCCTTCCTGATCTAATTTTCTCATTAATAAAGTGAAGACATGCCTTATTCCATCATCCGACGACAGCATTTTGAAGCTACGAACTGAATTTGCAGGGTGACTGAAACAGGAGCTCCATGGGCATGCTCCAAGCAGGTATCAGAGTATCACAGCTGCTGCTTCATTTCTGAAGTATAGAGTGGTTCGATTGGAAAGGACCTTAAAGATCATCCAGTTCCAATGCCTCTGCCATGGGCCAGGACACCTCCCACTAGAGCGGCTTGCTCAAAGCTCCATCCAGCCCGGCCTTGCACCCCTCCAGGGATGGGGCAGCCACAGCTTCTCTGGGCAACCCATTCCAGTGTCTCACCATCCTTCACAGGAAAGAATTTCTTCCTAATAACTAATCTAAATCTCCCCTCTTTCCGTTTAAAACCATTAGCCTTTTTCTTATGGTTCCACTCCTTGATAAAGAGTCCCTCCCCATCTCTCCTGTAGCCCCCTTTATGTACTGGAAGGCTGCAATAAGGTCTTCCCGGAGCCTTCTCTTCTCCATGTGGAACAACCCCAGCTCTCAGCCTGCACTACTAGGGTCTCCTTGACACTATAATTTTTCCTGCATGAAAAAAAAAAGGTTAAGAGCTGACCTAAATTCAGTAACCCCTGTCTGATATCTCAGGGCATAGACGGGCATTAAGAAATCTCCTGTGTGCACATTTGAGAGGGCGCATGAAAGAGGTAGCAGCCTGTCCCTTGTCCCCTGTGTCAAGTGGAGCTGACTCAGACTGGGCTTTTCTCTCTTTGATGCTGTAGTGATGCTGCAGATCAGAGCAATAGACTTGAGCCATGGAAGAAAGGGGAGGGCACTCGATGTCAGGGAGGCATATCAGAACCTGGCTCTAATAGCTCACCCCTCAGGGGAGTATGGCTAGCGAGGAAGGAAGGATCTTGTGTCTTAACACATACAGTGATGCTGTCAGTCATCCAAGGGAACAGATGCTACCGCCTTGCAGTAACCCATCGACTGCCTGGCACTGTTGTTTCCTTCACATGCCTTTTTTCCTCCAGCATATTTTATTTATTTATATCTCGTTACGCAGTAGGATCTCGCTCCTTCATGCTTTGTCTCTGTGGGTGGGTGTCTTGCCACCAGGCCGACCAAAAACATCTGTTCCTCTTGAGTGGGATGGCTCTGGGGAAATCTAGGAGGGAGCCCTGATGTTTCCCTTACTGGTACTCTGCCCTGGGAGGCTGTTCCTAACCCAATGTGTGCTGGCTTTGCTGTTGGAAGCCAGGCAGGTTAACGCTGCCCCCAAAAGGGCCTGCAGAGCAGCAGGGCAGATCCTGTCCTGCCCATTGCTTTGAGAGCCGAAGCCTGCCTGGCTGAAAGCTGCATCTCCTGCAGGCACAGCAGTCAAGGGCAATGTGTCCCACCTCTCCACCACAGGCAAGGGCAGCTGTCACTTGCTGGCTCTGGGCAGGTGACAAAGGGTGGCATCTCGTTTTTGTGGCACTTGTAGTGCTTTTCCTGGTATCTTAGTCCTGAGGGGATTCAGGACTCTGGTCCTGCGAAGCACTTGCTGCTGCATTTTATGGTATTGACTGGGCAGCTAGAGGGGGCTGGAGACTTAAGGTGAAAGAAAAGCCTGAGAGACATCCCTCAAGGGTCAAGTGAAGCAGCAAGCTGTCAGTTGCTGCTCTCTGAGCTGGGCCCATGCTGTGCCTTTGCTTGTGCCTCAGTTTACCTTCTCCCAAGACATTTAGATCTCGGCTGCCTGAGTGGAGACCTTGTTTGCTAGCTGCCACAAATGGCTCCCTGGGTTGTCCCTACCTACTTAAACCTTTAATTGCCTCTACTGGGACTGGAGCAGGGTCTGCAGGGTGTAGTGTGTCCCCAGCAAAGAGCTCAGGCTCCTCCTCACCATCTCCCACCTTCCCAGCACTGTGTTCTCATTCCAGCTTGCAGCACACAGAGAGATCACCTTAGTCCACCTCTTCATTAGGCTTTAAATTTAGAGACAGGTGAGGGCTGAACAGTGCAAGTCTTTCCCTTGCAACACTTCAGGGAGCTGCTCTTCTCCCTGGCTGAGCAGAAGGACCAGAGCCGGGGGGAAGGCACAGTGCAGCAGCCATGCTGCTGCTCACAGCTGCACAGCTGATTGTCCCCCTTCATTGGCCACCCTTCTGATGTGCTCAGCAGCGCTGGCAGAGCAGCTGGGGCTGTGACATGCAGGCAAATGAGAGCCACGTGCAAGGGAAACTGGGTGCAGCAGCTTAGAGTGGCCGCATCTTGCTGTAATCTCATTTCCCGGCTGCTGTGATTAAGGTTTCTCCCAATATAGCACCAGGACGTGGAACAAGGACACGTTTTATTGGCCTGTTAATACCCAGCACTGGGGAAAGTGCTGAGGCTCCAACTGATGTTGCAGCTCTTGCCTGTAAGCGCAGTGGGGAAGGGAAAGTGAAAGGATTTCTGGAAAGAAATGCTTCTCCTCCCTGCTGTTTTCCTACCCCAGCCTTTGCTGGTCCCTGTTGCTGGGGCCAGCTGTTGAGGATGGGCTCAAGCCTTGAGTTTTGGACTCAGGCATCAAGGCAAGAGGGCTTGGCAGCTGTTCCAGCCTCTTGTTTCTATCAGTTCAGGAGCAGGCAAGTGTGCTGGGAGCAGGGACTGGAGCCACGTGAATCTGGGTTCCTACCTTGGCTGAGCCATGTGGGCTGGAGACTAGGGCATTTTGGAGGTCTGAGCTCCAATTTTCCTTTGCTCCCTGAAGCTGTGAGATGTTTTTGGAGGGATGGCAGCTCTGTGGGCTGGCAGTGCCTGCCGTTGGAGGCGGAGGACTCCTGTCCATGCTGCCCAAATGGCCTTCCTACCACAGGCACAGCATTTGACCTGGAGACAAGTCATCCTTGTGCCAGCATATGTGAGGGGAGTGCTGGGAGCACAAGCTGGCAAAGACAAGGGGTGGCCTCCTGTCTGACTTCAGTAGTTAAATGGGGGGGCGAGTGAAAAGAAATTTGTTGTTTTGAAGTGCTATGTATAGCTCTAGACTGTCAACAGATGATAAAATAGAATGCAAAGAACTGCAGAAGCCTTTTCTTTTTAACTTCACTTCTTTAACACACTGGTTGTGTCTGACCATGACTGTCTGACAGTATAGTTGCAGATTCATAGCTTCACAGGCGTTAGGGCCAGATGGACCCATTAGATCAGCCATTCTGCTCACCCATCCTACCTCACCAGCTAGGATTTCATTCAGCTTCCTGCCAAAAGTTCCATAACTTCTGGTGTCAGTTGTGCCACAGGCTTATTTTTCCTCTAGAATGGCCCTGTGCACCAGCCAGGGAGCAGCTATGGGCAACCAGGAGGCATTTCCTATACTGGTAGCTCATCCAAATTTTTGGGATGACCCCTCCCACCACTGACCTCTGATTATGTGATGGTGTGTGCCCTGTTGGTCTGCAATATTGGCACTAACAGCCCGGAGTCACTGCTGGGCAGGGTGAGTTCCTATCCATTTTAGTCATCCATTGTAGTCATTAATAACAGAATTCATGGCCTCTCCTGGTCAACTGACAGCCCCTTGTAGGGAAGTGACTCTGAAATAGGCAGTGCAGAGGTAATTATGGGAGCACAAAACTGGCAAGATGATGTTGTGATGTAAGTGGGAGTGCATGAGAAGGGACCTGCGTGAGAAGGGACCTACTTACCGTCTCACTCTTGCCATTGTGATAGCGCCTGCTGTGCTCCAGGCAGCTTTTGAGTGCACTGACTTCAAACAGATTGCAGGAGTCTTTGAAATGTGCTTTTAAGGGAGTTGTACCTAGGAAAGCTCCTCTGGTAACTGATTTACCCCAATTTAATGTGACAGAGGGTGAAGTGAGAGGTAACACCAGGATCCAGCCTGCTCTAGGACAGAAAGACAAAGTGCTGAAGCTGCTTTTCTCGTAGAAATGTCTTTCCGTGTGTGGATGTGTGGAGGGAGCCTGGAAATCATCCCCTGCAGCCGTGTTGGACACGTCTTCCGGAAGAAACACCCGTACGTCTTTCCAGAGGGAAACGCCAATACATACATTAAGTAGGTGTTTCGTATTTGCTTATTTTTTTGAGGTAGAATAAGGTCCTACCTTGTAGGGAGGAGGGAGCCCAGAAGATGAGGATTTTGAAATCTCCTGAGCCAGGAGTCTCCTGCAGGAATCTCCTGAGCCAAAGAAAATCAAGCCAATATGACTTTCCCATAGAATTTCTCCAGTATCAAGAATATGACAGAAATAGGGGACTTATATGGTACCTTTCATCACCACGGAATTGCAGTCATGGCCCCAGCATCTCCCTGAGCACTAGAAAATGGTTTAGACCCTAAGGTCGTCACAACACATTTAGAATGACCTGAAATCAGGCTGCCAGCAATGTCTGTCAGTACCCAGTGACCTTAGCTGAGGGCTAAGCGTGGCTCAGCTGAACCAGAAAATTCGGTTCCTGATGCCTTTCTGAGATGGGAGCCAAGCAGCAGTGCCAGAGCCGGCAGCTTTGCCTTGCTGATAGGGATGCCGAAGGAACTGTCAGGGCATCCCAGCTGAAGAAGACCTGTCCTCACACACAGTAACGTAGGCTGAATCAAGTACTGAAATGACTGGCTGAAATGGGCTGAGATCTTGGAAACAGCAGACAAGGAAGGAGGTGAGTCCAGAAGTGGGAATCAGCACGGGAAGTATGATGGCGAGCAGCTAGTGAAGTCAAGAAGGCTTTCTTCCTTTGTTAGAGCATGAGGCTGAACATTGTCCTTTAAGTAAACAACTGAGAAAAACATCAGGAGCAGTTATACTTAATGCAGGGCTGTTTCTCGGCTAAACTGCATTTGTGTATGTTTACACAAAGGCATCTCTTTTAGTGTGGCTTTCCCAGTGTTATAAAGAGCCGAGAACAGTATTTGTGAAGACCCAGCCGCCTGCAGTGAGGTTCCCACTGACCCCAGGCTCTCTGCAGCTTCCCTGTGCTTTGTGTGAGACAATGAATTGGGGGAGTGCAAATTACATCTCTGTTATATCTAATATGTGATTTATGTATGTCAAGCCATGCAGCATGTGGGGCAGGAAGGGGACCGTGGCACCTCGATTCAAAGAGACAGGGGTGAGGGGCATAGGCTGTTCTGGCATCTCAAGGAAGCGGGCACACATTTGAGAGTCAACAAGGAGAGTTCTTGCTTTTAGTAGTGCAATAAGACTCCTACACAACAGGCTGGGATGTGGCATTATCTCCCCTGGCTGAGTCTCTGCAAACCTTGCGTGAAAAAGCAGAGTCTGTGCTGCATCACCTGCAGGAGGAGCAAGGGGAGCTGGAATGGATACGTCTCTTCTGGCTGTCTCCCGAGCACAGGCCCATGGGGACATCAGGGAGGCCTGAATCAATGTCCAGGTGTGAGCCTTGGCATTTATCCCCGTGTTTCTTATAAAACCAAATGAGATCCGGAAGTCAGAGAAGAGGAGGGGAAAAAAAAAGATTAGGTACAGATGTAGATGTAGACAACAGTGACTTCTGCGTCTCTTGAGCAAGAGCACACAGACTATTGCAGTAGCCTTAGAGAGAGAGGAAAAAGCACTGTGAATCAGAAAGAGACTGAAAAGCGTTCCAGAGAAACGTATCTGTAGGCATTAAGACCTGGGATTTTATTAACCTTATGGTATCTATCAGCCTTAAACTTAATATAGTGGTATATAGAGACTGAGAAGCAGCTTCTGGCAACCTGAAGCTGTGTGGTACCTCTGTTTAAACAGAGATGTTAACAAAAAATATCTCCACCTTTCTTCTAGATATTGATTTTTTTTTTCCCATGTAGTCTCTTCAGTGCAAGAGACAGCTCAGGCTCTGGTATTGTGCTGGCTTCACGTGCAGACCGTCATCTCCTGTTGTGGCCACATGGGGCTCAGTGGTATCAGAGCCTGACTTGCGGCAGTGGCAGATGTCAATAGCTTGGAGGCACTGGCCAGTCCTGGAGCAGGAGCTTGGAGGATTCTCCTGGCCTGGACAGGGGTGTGCAGATAGGCATGGAGCAACAAAGCTATGTGCAAGGAAAGTTAGAGCTATCTGAAGTCAATGGATGATTTCCTGAGGTTCATCAACCTTCTGCAAGCCCCTGGCTGATGTGGAAGACTGACATTCATGTGTCCAGGGTGGTTTCTCTTCAATTTTGGATGCTGAGGTTTGCCTCAATGAAATCCTGGGGTGCAAAACAGGAGAGGCCATACAGAATTGATGCAAAGGAAATATTTGCCTTTGGTCTTTGGTAAATTTTGTACCACTTTTCATACCTCCATCTCAACCACTAAATAAAACCCAGGCACGCCTGCCTGGGAGGTGATGCTTAAGAAGAGAGGCTTCAATTCTGAACCTGGTGGGTGCAAAGCATCCAGCTAAGTTTGAAATGGTAAATTTGTCACCTGGGCTTTGGCCAGTTGTATTTGGTCCCTGGAATAATGGGAAGGAGGGCTAGCTTAAAGGCAGTTTGCGTGAAGCCAGAAACCAAGTTGAGGATGGGAGGAGGTTGGCATGGATTAGGCCATGCATTTTAGAAGATGTCATCTTAGAGGCTTCTTTGGTTTCACCAGCCTTTTGTTGCTCTCTTCAGAAACACCAAGCGTACGGCAGAGGTGTGGATGGATGAATTCAAGCAGTACTACTATGCAGCTCGCCCCGCAGCCCAGGGGAGGCCTTTTGGAAAGTAAGTGTCTTTCTCCACTTGCTTGTGCCCTGCCTGTGCCCTGCCTGCTGCAGTGGGTGTTCACAGTGACGTTGCCCTGCTTGTGGAAACCCGCCTGCCTTGTTTCTGTAGTAACGCTCAATTAAATGCTAATGGTAGGCAGATGCTACAAGCGCAGCAATGGAACATGTAAACAGCTAGTTTATATGCTGCACTGGTTTATCCCAGGGAGAGAACTGAGTCAAGGTGGGGGAAAAAAAAAACCCTTTGCATGTGTCTTGCCCTTGGCATTAAGTGCAAGTAGTTCTGGTCTCAGAGTGGAGTTTGCGGGAGAGTCTAGAGGGCTCACTAGCAGCTGAGGGGCTGGAAAACCATCATGGTTTTGGGGCCCACTAAGGTTCTATTGGAAAGGTGTTTGTGTTCAGGTAATTTGCTCTTCATTCTGTGAACAGCCAGAAACACCTCCCCCTCAAGTGGACTGTATGTATTTGTGCTAATTTCTCATTTTCATAGGGTCTTCCTTCCTTAGAATGTTTCTGTTGGGACACAGTGGGTTCCAAATCCAATCCCAAATTCCTTCTGGCTACCCTTCAATTTCTAAGATAATTAATTTGAAAATCCTGATGTCTAACCTGTTTTCACTGTATTGATACCCTCTTTCCATCTGTCAGTGTGGACTGAGGTAACAGCTCCATCCTGCTAAGCATAGGAGGATGTGGAGAAGGTAGACTATATAAAGGGAAGGCTCCGGAGGCTTTGACTTCTCTGTAAATGGCAGCTCATAATAGCTCCACACATAGAGCCCAGAGGGGCTCAGGAGCTTGGAAAAAGTCACTATATAGCATGAGCCCTCAGCAGAGATTTGACCTTGGTTAATGAAAGAAAGCAGTATTTCACTATGTGATTAACTTCTGCTGACTTAAGGGTGTGTTTAGGTGCTCTTGTGAAACAAGGCCTTCTGTAGCCCTGTAAACTAAGAGTAGCTTATAATTTTGTAGTACATTAATATATTAAATTAATGCTTATTACATATAGTAGCTAGCATATTTTCCTTTTTGCTAGTTGTTTTTAAATGACTGTACTTTTCCATGAACCTTTCATCCATTGAACTCCAGACTCCTTGTTAAAATGGCAATATGTCATCATGCTGTTTTACCAGGTGAGACCTCCAAAGGGGCAAGAGATCAAAAGGACTGACCGAGCTCATGCAGAAGGCAGTAGAAAATAGAGCTGCTGATTCTCTTGTGTTTGCTCTCTGTGCATGAACATTGCATTTCTCTCAGCCTCTCTTTTTGGCACATTTGGTCTCATCTTCATGGTTTTCATTGTATCTCTACAACATTTTCTTCCCACAGCGTCCAGAGCAGAGTGGAACTGCGGAAGAGGTTGAAATGCCACAGCTTCAAGTGGTACCTGGAAAACGTCTATCCTGAGCTTCGGTATGGATGTGTCATCTCTACCTGTATCTACTGGGCCAGTGGGGTGCCCTGTTCCTCCTGCCCCACAGAGCTCTCCTCTGCCCCTCCAGTCTCCACCTTTCCCTCCTGCCCCAAAGAATAGATATCCTCACATATCCTCCTGCCCATGCTGTGGGATATGTGGTATTCAGGAAATATCCAAGGTGGAAAAGCCACCATAGACTCTGATGGGTTTGGTTTTTTTTCAGTATTTAATGATTCCTGCTTGCCAAAAAAGCACCTGATTTCCAGTCCTTTCACACTGTTCTGTGATACTTAAGACTTCTCTGTCGTGAAACTGTCCATTCTAGGAGTTTATGACCCGTATTTAGGTGGCTCTGCCTTACTTATAGCCTAATACACACTTTCACAGCAGATCCCTTCTAGTCACCAAAATTACCCCAAAAATCATTGCATGCAGTCCCTCAAATCACTGTCAGGAACTGTGCTCAGAAAGGGTGCAGAAATTTTGGAAATACCTCCAGGGATCTGTTGGTGCTGTGGTTGAGTGCAGAATCATAGTGTGAAAATGATTTATAGCTGTTGTTTTTACTTTTTTGACATGTATAGCATTGCATGGGAGCATTCACAGGGAATGCCACAGCTTTGTGGCAGTTTGTTATAAAGTTCCTTACTCCTGTAAGCTGTAGGCTGACCTTCAGCCTTCTCACAGTCTGTTCCTTGCTCCTCTATTTGCCTCATTCAGTGTTATTTATTTTTCCCCTCTTATAAAGGCCATCCATCCATCTCTCTGTGCTTCTGCAGTGTCCCTGTCCATGTACTGCTCTTAGTGGTTTGGTGTTGTAATAGATCTTGCCACTGTCATTTTCTGAAGGTGAAATGGTGTGACTGCACCCTCCTTATCCTGCTGAGCCTCCCTTTTGGGTACTCAGTGTGCCTGGGGTAGCAGGGTTGTTGTTTTCACACTGTTCCTGCAGGATTCCTGAGGAGTCACTCTATCAGACTGGGATGATCAAGCAAAGGCAGAGCTGCCTGGAATCACACAAGTCTGAAGCCCAAGAGTTGCCCATCCTGAGCTTAAATCCTTGCATCAGCAGCAAAGACATTGCAGCATCAGCACAGGTAAGATGTGTTACTTTTTCCCAGTGATGCTGAGTGGGGAGAAGGCTCTGGGACGGCTTCAAGGGGATTTCCTGAGTTTGCTAAAGCTCTGCTGGAGGATTACCAATTCTGACAACCCTGTTCCTAAGGCAGTGTGTAGTTAAACCCTGTCAAGACCTCCTTACCTTGGTCAGGGTCCTGAGCACCAGCAGGGAATGGTGCAGGTGCCACAGTAGAGGCTTATCTCTGTGCTGGCCCGCACTGAGCACTTGCTGCTGCTCAGGAACGCCACGCGCCGTTCATCTGCAGAGATCAGGGAAAGACAAAGAGAACTATAATTTCCCCTCATCTTTCAGCCTTATTTCTTTCAAAATGCACTGATTCGCAGTGGTATTTATAACTTCATAGTCTGCATTCTCTCAATATTAGATTGCCCATTAAACTAGTGAGAATTTAATGAGGATGATCTCATATTTTTTTTCGATCTCGTTTTTTTCAGTCTCACTGAGACGAGAAGAAAGCTGTACGAATCAGTGTTCTCAAAAGCACATTCTAGGAAATGTTAGAGCCAAGAGCAGGCAGGCACATGTTCCGTGCAGCGGAGTCGCTGGTGCAGGACTCTGAAGAGAGACAGCTTCAAAATCTACCTTTGCTTCAGTCTCCTTTTGTGATTTTGGGCATGGCAGTGAGTTCTCTCACTATTCCAGCGTATGAAACAGAGAGGAGGACAATCACTCGCTTCTTTGGGGGGCCATGAGACTATTTAATAGGCAATGGTGTGCTTGCTTCCGCTTGACTCTACATCCTTAACCCTGATGGTTGCACATTCAAACCAGGTAGCTATGCATATAAAATGGAGATGCTGCTGAAAATGTCCCAGATTTGTATGTGCAAATGAAGCAAGTCATAATGTGCATCTCTTTTGCATGCAGTTGCATGCCTGCCTTTAGTCAGGAAAATAATATCTGTTTCACAGTCTGCTAAAGTCAGCAGTGACTACTTGAATTTCAGTCAGTTCAGAAAATACAGTGAATATAACTGGAAGTAGTTGCAGTTCTTATGGCTTAACTAGTTTCCAGGTTTTAGCATTCTTTTTCTTTCTTCCGCTGCTGCGTGGACTTTTTACACAAACAGCGAGAGAAGTGAGCTGATGAGAGTGGGTCATTGTGTTTTGCAGGGGTCAACTCTGCTGAAGGAAAAAAAAATGCCTTAGTGACAATTGTGACTTTTAATGATGAATTAGCTGCTTTAAAAAAAATATCTGGGAAAACTGGAATGGAAAAATGCTGCTGCAAGGTAGTGTGTCAGAATGAAATGGCATTGGTCTTTCTGAAATACCAATTCAATGTGGTATTTTAAAATGAGAACTGTCGTGCCAACAAGTTGGATTGTTTCATTCCCATCAAATGCATTTTGTTTTGACATTTCTGTGCAGTAAATTTTTGGAATTTTTCATGCCACAAACTTTTCATTTTCCCATTCTGGTTTGGCAGCAGTTTGCAATAGGTCAGCACTTCCCACTGGATGGCAACTCCATTCCTTGTGCCCATCCGGGACTAACTCTGCAGGGGAAGAGCAAAATGCACTACAAACAGATTGCTGAATAGCTACGCTCAATACACAGGCAGGAATAGAGAAAAACCTTTTCCTTTGATCTTTTGCTATCTTTCTAGGACAGTTCTCTGTTACTCGTACCCATGGAGAATATTTCAAATGAAACCAGGATATTTAAATTTTTGTTGTGAATAGAAGCTTACGTTTTAATTACACAATAGTTACAAGACCTCTTGCTTGGCAGCAGGGCACATACAGTTCTGTCACATAGCGCTGGGTTCCCAGCGGGCTGCTTCTTGCAAGGCTGAGGGGCTCCTTTCTCCTTCTGACACCCAGGCTATGCCAAGCCAAAGGTCATATTTTAAAATTACTCCCTCAGTTTACAATGATGGTGAGCAACAGTGACATGTGTCCGCTCAAATGATACTGGTGCCTTGAAAAACAATGACAAGCCTCAGATAGGGTTTAGACTTTTGAGGAGGGGGATTACCGGTTGTGGTAGCTCTACTCTCCTACCCTCTTCCTCCTTGCTCCATGACCAGTTACTTCTTCAGAATCTGCTTTGTCTTTTTGAAGATGGGAATGCTTGATCTGCAGGGGTCAGGTCTCAAGCTCGTTGGTGTTTCTTCAGGCCAGTTTGCAGCCCTGAAGCCATGCTAGCTTCTGGGGAGTACCCTGGGCTGCCCCGTTTACCACAACCCCTGGGGTGCAAAGCTGTGCTGTTGCTGTGCTGGCCGTGTGAATGCTCAGCCTGCCAAGGTTTAGAAGATAAAGTAGTTTCTTATGGGAAAACAAAGCAAGAATTTTAATCCCAATTGATACCAATAAGGGAAGAGGTGGGGTAGGATAAAAATTTGTTTGGCTGTTTGCCTGTATTTTAACTCAAATCTTTTGATGGATTCCATGGTGTTCAAGTGACATTTTTCCCCTGTCTCAAGAGTTTCTTCAGCTTCTGCATCATTTTCTCTGGCTTTCATCTAGGGCTGAAAAGAGACATGACATGATTAGAACTGGATAAAACACTTTCAACAGGACTGGCTTTCATAAGAAGCCATTCTGCCAAAACAGAAGAACTGTGTGAAAATCTGTCAGTTTAGATAAGGACAGCAGCAGGACAGCCTTGGGGCAAGAGGAGGGGAACCAATGTCAGCTATCACACTGATGCATATATCTAATCTGAAGGCCTTGCTTCTTATGATGAACAACAGCTCAGGAGAGATGGTTGCCACCACTGTGTCTATCCCAAGGCACTCTGTGGAGTGAGAGGATGGTCCTGCCTTGAGAGGATGTAAGTCTTGGGAAAGCTTGAACAGAGCCTGGCCTGGAAAAAAAGGCACAAAGAACCTCGGAGAGGAGCAGTCCTCCATGAGGTGCCTCAGGGAAGCAAGGAGGATAACAGGTCAAAGCCAAATAAAAAAAGTCCAAAAGTCCCATGGCCCGAGTTAGTTGGGGTTTCAACATATACACACAGAATCATAGAACGGTTTAGGTTGGAAAGAACCTTAAAGATTATTGAGTTCCAACCCCCCTGCCACGGGCAGGGACACCTCCCACTAGACCAGGTTGCTCAAAGTCCCATCCAGGCTGGCCTTGAACACCTCCAGGGGTGGGGTAGCCACAGCTTCTCTGGGCAACCTGTTCCAGTGTCTCACCACCCTCACAGGAAAGAATTTCCTCCTGAGATCTAGTGTAAATCTCCCCTCTTTCAGTTTAAAACTGTCCCCCCTCATCGCTCTACTCCCTGATCAGGAGTCCTTCTCCACCTCTCCTGTAGTCCCCATTATGCACTGGAAGGTTGCTATAAGTTCTCCCTGGAGCCTTCTCTTCCGAGGAACCCGAAGCCTCTCAGACTGGAGTTACTTGCTTCTGCTAAGGAGCCTCATGGGTGTAGCTCTAGCCCTGTCCTGAGCTAAAATGGTGAATAACCAGTTAAAAATGCAAAGCAGGTTTGCCAAGCAGGATCAGGGGCACCGAGAACAGGTGTTGGATCTTGCTCCATAGGGCTCAGTTCTTCACAGATGCAGGACTAATTTGGCACCTGATTTCCCAGGTTGATGGTTTACACAGCAGCTGACAGTGTGCGTGGCTGAGATGTCTGGGATGTTTTCACTGTAGTATCAGGTAAACTCTGCTCCATCTGACAAAGAAGTACTTGCCAGAAGGCCCTTTGGGTGCAGACTATGGCTTTGAAAATGAATGCCACTATGTGCCGAAATCCTGGGCAGCTCTCACTGAGAAGGCTGTGGGCAGACTGTTCAGAAAGCCACGTTTGATTTCCAGTAGCTGGTGGGAGTAGTAGGCTGAGAAACATGGGGTGTGAGGATCACAATGTGAAATCGTCCTTGTGGATCTCGGTCTGCTGTGCAAAAGCATATTTCCCCTTCCAGGTGCCTAAGAACCAGAATGAAATGGGATTTAAATTCCCAGGAGTTAAATGTCTGTAGCTATCTGTTTTGAAGTCAGGGAGAGGAGTTTAAGCTGCTGACAGTGACAAATGCCAAAGGGGTGGAAGTGTTCCTCTGGTCTAATAACTCATGTTAATGCAATCTAAAGCCTCCACCATTCAAAGTCAGGGGGAGCTGCAGGCATCCCAGCTCTGCCAAAGCAGCTCTTGCCTGCTAGTGCTCCCATACAAATAACAGAGAGATGTCCCTGCCCGGACAGTCTCTGATCCACAGGAGGTGCTCTTAAGTAAAATGAGCACAGGTGAATGACAGGAAATGTTTCTCAACTGGAATAAACAACGGAATAAACTCCTGTGAAATAGACCTGGGCATAGCATCTTATCTGAACATACGTGGTGCTTTCTCCAGCACAATTAGAAATCCTGGTCAAACTTACCAGACTCTTCTGTTTTTCTCCCAAGAGAAACATCTATGGGTGGAAAAGGTGATAATCTCAGAGAGCCCCTGTTGTATGGTAAACTTTACACAGCACAAAGAGTCTCTGTTCCCCCAAAGATTATTTCTTGGGCTGAGGAGCTGATAAAGAGCAGGTGAATGTGAAAAACAGCATAAGGGAAAAAAACCACCTCCAAAACATCCCAGGGGAGCAGGAATAGCAGTGGTCATTGCAGAGGAGTACAGCTGGTGCTACTCATTTTGTCTAACAGGGAGCTTTACCCCTGATATTTGTGATACTTGGGAACAGAGTCCCAAGAACTGCAAACATCTGCTATGTATCACCTCCTCTCTCCTGCTGCTAACTGCAAAACAGCTCTGCTTTTTGCAGAGATTGCACGTTGTGTGGTTGAACATATCTGCCTCTTTTGCCATTTTTCCATCACCCTGTTCCCCAACGACGGCCCATTTCTGGGAATGAAATCCTTTTCCTTGTGAACTGTTTTCTTTCAGCAGCTGCTATCGGTATTTTCAGTGGTACATGTGGTCACCCAGTGACACATGCAGTTATGGGGAGGCTTGAAACATCCCACTTGGTGTGTCCTGGTGCCTCTTAAAGTCAATGAGGTTTGTGCTTGATTTCAGAGGGGCAGGGTCCAAGGCAAAATGTTTGCTTCCCAGGTAGAAGAATACCAAGAATCAGCCTTGATCTCTCACCTTCTTTCTTTTTCTTCCTCTTTGCAGGAATGGACATACACATACAACCACCAAGTCCGCCAGCAGCAGCTGTGCTTATCTGTGTACACCCTCTTCCCCGGTTCCCAGGTGCTGCTGTCACCTTGCAAAGAAGGTGACAACAAGCAGGTGAGCCCTTCCGTTGATCCCCCCTTTTCTTTGACATCCCCTTTCTTTCAGAATAGTATTTCCTCACATCAGATCATCCGTGTACTCTGACTTCATTTGGGAAGTGCAGTAAATCTGGGAGCACAGACTCTGGCCTGTTCAGCCCTTTGCCTCTTAAATGAGCATGTTGATAAGGTTGTCTATTAGCGCGGGTGGTGATCTGGATACTTATCTGCAGAAGTCAAACCTAAACTGGCAATTTAGTTCACACGGGCTGCCAATCAGCCAGCAGATGCTGAAATTTCCCTGCGGTTAATCATTGAGCTGGCATTTGAACCAGTGACCTGGGGAAAAAGCTGTTAGTAATATATTATCTTCCTGAAGCCAGGCAGAGACTGAGCTCAAATCAGCATGCTTCTGCTGGGAGAAATGCTCAGCCTGTGCTCTGCTGGGCATGAGCTGGGGGACCCCGTACTTCATCAGGCCACAAATGCTTAGTGACAACTGTCCTCTTAATGCTGGGGTGATGGGTGATGTAGTAAAAGCATAACAAGGAGGAAGCTTGTTCATCCCCTGTTTCTCCTCTCTTGTGCATCTCTCCTCAGCGATGGGGTAAAGTTGGGTCACACATTGAACATATAGCTTCACGCTTTTGTTTGGACACTGAGACGATTGGGGACACAAATGAGAGCACCAAAGAGCTTGTCATCAACCCTTGTGAGAGCACAGCCATGAGTCAGCGCTGGGATATGGTGATGTCTTGACCTGCTGAAGGACTTCTGCAGTGGGGATGGGCACCAAGATGTTGCTACACACGGCCAAGATGTACCACATGGAGCTCAAATGGAAAACCATTGGCTGCCCTTGCGTACTATGGGACAGGAGAAGAATCATTCAAATAAAAAGGAGGAGGTGGTGCTCCAGGTTGAACAACGGAGGTTGTCTGCAAGGCTCTGTTGGTGGTCATACATTCAAAGAGAAGGAATGGCAAAAAACTAAACTTGAAATGTTTGGGCTTCCTGTAGTGGTCCCCACAGAAGTTCAGTGTGCACAGTATTTATTAATCTGTCTGGAAACACAGGCAGAAGAGCCTTGGAGACCAAAAGAAGACTTGGACTCAGCAAAAAAAGCACCTCAATAGCTTTTGGCGGGGGGGGGTTAGTCTCATGCACAAGGAGAGAGGTGTCGAGGGATGCTAAGAAGCATCACCTGGGATTGAGTGGAAAACACTGAATTATCTTTGCACTTTTAATTACTGCAGATGGGTTTGTCTTCTGCAGAGAGCGCGGATGGAGCCGTGTTGCACGTTCAAATCTGTACCTGATTCACGTACGTGTTGTGTATACAGAGGCAGGGCAGGCTTTTATGGATATGGCCAGCAAGTAATGGGGGAGTCCTGCTCCCTGATAACTGTACATGGGGGTTGTTGAGTCTCCAAAGCCCAGGCAAACAGAGGATTCTGTGTGAGATTAAGGGATTTAAACTGCTGGGAAGCTGGGAAGAAAGGCAGTGACATGATTATTTCTCCTCTCTGAAGGCTCTGGGTGAGCCTTGGTCACTGAAAACTCCCCTACACTCTCAATATGTGTCCCTCATTGCTTCGGATCTGGAATAAGTCAATTTTTCATTTTTCTTCCATAAAATTAATATTTTTGGTAATTGAAGGCAATTGTGTCATATTTGTGTTTCCCAGTTTCCCAATTTCCCAACTACAGAAGAGGAAACTCCCATGAAGTGCTGCTACTGAAGGAATGGAGGAGGTACTTAAAACTAGAGATTACTTTGAGAAAGGAAAAGGGATTTTACCAGGTTTTGCTTCCCAGGTATCTCTTAGCCTCAGATGTGAAGTACCGAAGAAAGAAGTTTTGGGATTCCCCGAGTCAAACCTGTGAGCAGGGAACCCTGGGTCACAAAGTACTTCTCTCCCCAAGTCTTTTAGCATAGGCAGACTTGGCAGAAATTATTGCTTCAGGTTTTGGAGATAAGTGATTACCAGAGATCACGGCAGGTGCTATTGCTATGTGGGAGGGAGGTGACTGCCAAAGGCAAATAGGACATAAGGCCTCAAAAGGGATCTTAGGAATAAGAGAAGACTGGAAGGTCCTTTCCAGCCTATTCTTCAGAGCAGATCCCACCACAGCAACAGGCAGCAGGCAGTTAATCACTGAGAGTTACACACACACAGCTCTTGTGTAGCAACAACTCCTGTAGAGAACTATTGGAGGACCATCAATAAGACAGCTTGTTTGTCTAAAAAAACCCATCCTTTGTTCCCTGTGCTGCAAACTATAGGTTAAATGCCACAAGCTTTAAGCCCTCAAGTGCTCTCAGCATCCCATCTCGAATAAACTGCTGGCTTTCAAGACTTTACTGCCTCAGTTTCTCCTCCTTCAGTGCTGGGAGAAAGCTGCATGTGTAAATCTCCCTGTCTTTAGAGGCAGAACCAGTATAACTATTTACAAAAGGTCACAGGGTGTAAATGCTTCCCATGTGCTACAGTGATTACTAACCTAATCAAGCTCCCTTGGTACAAACCTCAAAGGCTTCTGTTATGAAAGGGCTGGAGTAAGCTGTCATTTCGTGGTGGGAGATGGCATTGTTTCTATGTCACCCCTTTGTTCAGGAAACAAAGGGAAGTATTAAAATGGAATAGACCCATCCTATAAAGAAGGGTAGACACCTTGGCCTCCTTCGGTATAATTGAACCAGGAAATACTTCACCAACTTTTCACCCTGGTGATGACAGGGAAGTGCCAGTGATTCCCTGTCCAGTGTTCACAAGGGAAAGGAGATCCCAAGAGCTTGCAGCTTAACATATTCGCACCTGTACTGTACCTGCAGCCCAGGACTGCCCAGCCACTGGCACTTCAATTCAGAAAACTTCAGATTAACAATTTGGCAGCAGTTTTTGAAGTCCAGCACCTGGCACATATACTCTGACCAGGCTTCAGATCTATGTAGCTTTGTTGTTTTCTACCTAAGCCAAAAATATTTGTTCTGCTGACAACCAAAGCTCTCTATAAACAGGCAACGCTCTTCTTTGCCTGAGACAAACAGCTACCTCACTACACTTGTGCATGCTTGAGCACATAGACCCATGGGACCTGCAGACATGTATTTTAAGAAGAAGTTATTTGACCAACTTTTCAGCTATCTTGCATTTTGTAAAAATCCAAAAGCTACCAGACCCCTCCTATTCCAAAACATGTGCTAAGGTGACCACTGTGAACTTGTCTGGGGGTGGTAGAAGGCAGGCAATGGGGAAGGTGACATCAGGCACAGTGTTCCCTACAAAAGAGTAGCATCATTCAGCTGAGTCTCTTGCAGGCCCAAAGGCCACCAAGTACCTAACAGACCTGGGGAGCAGCAGCTGCTTGGCAAACCGATGACTGTCTCTTGCACATGCATCGGTTGTAACCCTTTGACTGCAGCTTGTTTCGTGGTACAAGAAATGAGATTAGCCCTGTGGATCAGCAGTGTTGCTTGGAGAAGCGTGAGTGTATCAGCCTGACTCTTGGGAAGCTTTATATAAGCAGACGATTGACTGGCAATCTCCCCAGTATAGCATTTAGCAAATCTGCTCAGCATCCCTGCACAGAGACCTTGCATCATGTCAAGGAAAAGGTTAACTGCTGCTGAAATGCAACTCATACCTTTAGGTTTATTTCACTTATTAAAATACACTGGAGGTAGATGAACCTTTTTTTTTTTGCTTTGCATTTGTTACTTGCCAGACATTTATCATTATGCTGTGAACAGATATACATGACATTGATAGGTGTATCTAGATGGGCTCCTATGCCTATACCTCTTAAGCCCTAATGCAATTTGGTAGTAATGCTTTTTGGTAACATTTTGCACTGACTTGAAAGAACAGAAGATAAAGTATGAAATATGGTTCTAATCCTGGCTGTTGAGCTTTGTGACAGCCTTTATGATCTCCAGGTAAGTCCCTTCTTATTAGATTCAGAGCAGGAAACTGAGGGCTAGAACTACTACTGCTTTTTAAAGAGCCAACCAAGGCTATGCAAAAAAAAAAAAAAAGACCAAAAAAGCACCTTAACCTTCCTCTTCCCTCCTGAAGGAGATCCATGTTCCAGTGAGAGCAAACCCACCTGGCTCTAGTTGGGCTGGGGGACGTCTTACAGTCCCTTCCTTGTTGCTTATCTCATTTCCAGGTATTGTGTGCTCATATGCCATGGAAGTGTCATGAGATAACAACATAAAGCACCAATGCTTGGATCCTCAGCTTACAACGTGCCAGTGAATTAATTCAACAGGCAAAAGAAGGAAAGTGAATTCAAAGATCTCTGATTATCCAGTGAAGCAATAGGAAAATAGGGCTGATGGATGAAGATTGGAGGACTGTGCTTCAAGAGAAGTACCAGCTCTGAGCGTTGATCCCTTCTGCTGCTTCTAGGAGTGACTTGGGATAGTTAACTTAATTTCCCTTACTCAGTTTCCCAAAGTTTTAGTGCAGACCGAATGTTTTGAACAGAGAGAAAGCCAACTTTTAATTTTTGTTGCATGGAATACCAGCAGTACCAGTCTGGCAATGGACTGGCAGTTAGGCCCATGGTCCTTTTGTATCTGCCTGTACAGGATCTGGTTTGGATGGAGTTAATTTTCCTTATAGCAGCCTGTATGGAGCTGTGTTTTAGACTGGTGACCAAAACAGTGTTGATAAGGCACATCAATGTTTTAATTATTATTGTGCTTGCGCAGTGTCAAGGCCTTCTCCATCTCTCACTTGTAGGCTAGGGTTGGGTGAGATGTTGGGAGAAGACACAGCTGGGACAGCTGACCAAAACCGACAAAAGAGATATTTCGTACCATATAAAATCATGCTTGGCAATAAAACTGGGGAGAGAGGGAGTTTTCTACAGTAGATGTTGCTCAGAGACTGGCTGGTCATCAGTCTGCAGGTGGTGAGTGACTGCCTTTGCATTACTTGATTGGTTGGTTGGGTTTTTGTGTTTGTTTTTTTTTTTGCTTTTCCTTCACTTATTAAACTGTCTTTATATTGACTCACAAGTTTTTCTCACTTTTACCCTAATGATTCTTTCCCCCACCCCATTTGGGAGGGAAGGGGTGGATGACAGAGTAGGAGTTTAGAACCCATTATATTGCCCTCAGCAAAGCAGAGTCTGTGGTGGAGTTGGCTGGTGTTCTTCACTACTTCAACTCTGGTCACAATTGTGTGATAGGATATGCCCTGCTCAAATCTCAGATCTTAAAAGCTTAAATGAAAAGCTATAGGCTACAATTGTTTGTAGAACTGGAAAAGGAAGCAGAACCAAGCAAAATGCAAACTGCTGATGATCGACATTCAAGCTGCAGAAGAAACAGTATCTCACTATGTTTGGATTAAATTAATTTTGAGTGACCAGTCCAGCTCCAGTTTTAATATTTTATGTGGCTGCTTTAGATGGCTGAAGAGTATAAGAAAGTCTGGTATGGGAGTCCAGTTTACCTCAAGACTTAAGGGCTCAAATCCAGTGGAATTATTCCAGGTTTATGGATGTTTTCCACATGTCCACTGTTCTGTAACTCACTGGAAGTGCCTTCAGAACCCTGTAAGAATAAAAACCTGTTACAAGCTACTACCTCTCTAACTGAGTCTAATTAAGTTTCAAGTTGAGCTGCATTTTAGCTTAGAGCTGACAAAAAGCAACATAAAAACTAGCAGGTAAGAATGCTGTTGTTGTGGTGCAGGAGGCTGTTTTGTTTTCTTTAGTATTACTCGGGCACCATGGAAATCCAAGCTGGTTGTGTG
This sequence comes from Jacana jacana, assembly GCA_013400555.1. NCBI lineage: Eukaryota > Metazoa > Chordata > Aves > Charadriiformes > Jacanidae > Jacana > Jacana jacana. The sequence goes on along the minus strand of VZTM01035043.1, from coordinate 84,946 downwards.
TGAGGTTCAAAAGAAAACATGACTGAGTTTCAAGGTTGGGTTTTGCATAAGAGCTCATCTAGCAGTTTTCTAACAACTGCCCATTGCCATGACTGACGTCTCTCATTTTCCTGGGATTTATGTGAAAGAATTGCCTGGACAAGACATTGCTACTGTGCAGGGTTAAAATCGGTTTTAAACCCAACCACCCGAGGAAGGAAAAAAGGAAAAGGAGCATTGAAAGCTTATATGTAACCTGATAACATGTAATAAAAGCAGGGTATGGCAAAGCAGGACTGTTTCTGGGCTGAAAGATTTTGGAGCCCACAAATCAGTAGGAATGTGTTTAGGGTTATTTTTCAGAGATGGGTGGAAAAAAGAGATCTTAAGTATGAACAAATTTACTCATTGTAAACATACTTTTTCCTGCAGTCTCTGCAACCTAAGCTTTCTTACCTTGGGCTGTGAGCTGATTACAGACAGAAGTGAAATGGCCTAGCCTGTTCCCAGTGCTCAAACTGAGAGAAGTGGGAAGAAGCAAGCACTCATCTGAAAATCAAGTTGAAACAAGTCTTCTTAGTTTTAAAATTTCTTAGTGTTAGTCTATTTTAATGGATGTCGGCATCCTGGTGTCATAACGCTCTTCTTGCATTTGAAATGTTTTTAGATGAATCAGTGTTAGAAGCACTTTGAGCATTGAGCAGTTTGTGTGAATTCTGATCCCACTGATGATTCCTGGATCACCCCTATAGACATCCAGCCTATTTCCTCTAGCAGAGATTAATTTTTTCAGAGTCGGACACAAGCTTACATGCAATCACCTGATCCAAGGGTATTACTAACATGAGCTCTGACTCTCTTGGGCTAAGTCAACACAATGTGGGTGGCTCTTCCAAGTTTTACTGGACTACAACTTCCCAGTGCTACTGACAACAAGGAAAGACAGCAATGGTTTCATGAGAAGTGAAAAGAGTGTGTAATTTGGGATGAGAGCACTCCTAATCTTCATCTTGAGGCTGCTTTCACCTCCTTCCTAATCCTCACAGGGTTGAGCTGGGGAGAGGTGGGCATAAGCTGAGATGAAGGGGAATTTTCATGGGGATTTGGTGGTGGCGGTAAGCACTGGCAGGAAGTTTGAGGGACATAAGAGCTGGCAGAGGGCGAGGCAGGAGAATTCACAAGATGCACAATACAATGCAGAGGTGCAAGGCTGCTGAAGGTGAGACTCAGGGGAGATGTTCAGGTAAGACTGAGGAGTCACCAATGAGGTTACACACCATCTGAGCATGCAAATGCCCACTCCCAGGGATGCAGAGAGCCTCGGTGGATGCTCAGGTCAGTGCCCTGCACTCCCAGGGTTTTTTGTTTTGGCTGATAACTCACTCAGTGGTTTGAAATAGCCACCCCAGAATACTTGTAGGCATTAAAACAGATTTGCTTATCTGGTCACTACATACTTTTACTTCTGTTAGTGCAACTGTTGTTAGAGTTGGAGCGGATTATTCAGGGCTTTGGAAGTGAAACCTTGATTTGGACACAGCACATATGTTGATAATGTGCATTACTTGTCTCTGCTGCTTTGTATTGCCAAACACTTAGCATCTTTGCAATGGATCCTTAGCTTGAAAGATCACAGCCATTGCATCTTGAAATTTATTTTCTTCTGCAGAGAGATGTTGGAAGCAAAAACCAATTTGGTTTGTATAAACTACATTAGATATAAGAAGATATCCCTCAGAGTGCACAGGATCACCTTTGAAGCCATTTTCACCCTACCGTGAATAACAAGTTGCACAATAAAAGGAATTTCTTACAGCTGATCTGATCTCTACCCATCCGTGAGCTGGCTCCGAAATGAGATAAACCTATCTGCTCTAATTCAAGACAGGTGTATCATATTTCCCCATCACATTAGGAAGACTCATGAGGACTGGTGGTGTAACCCAGCGCTTATTTACCAGGGCAAATGAGGCAGCTCTGTCTGCTTTAAGGGGCTTGCCTTTTAAATAAGATACCAGGCTGTTCCTCCTGACTTTGGGAAGAGGCAGTAAAGCTGTTTGGTGGGTTTCTCTCTAACCTGCCAGTTGGTATGTGGTGGCTCTAGAGGGTCACATGCACCTTGGTGTTCCCTCTGGATGGATTCAGCATCTTGTATCTCTCTTCTCCCCCCTTCTGGCTTATTTTAATCTTCCACTCTGGTCCTCAGCTGGTTCCTGTTTATGTACTCTGGCAGGCAACCTACAGAAAACAGCAAAACAGAGTGCTCTTTAAAGGGAAAAGCAGTGAGGAAAAAAAAATCCACAATAAAATCACCACCTTTCCCTTACTCTCTCCTCCCCATAGCTCTTGGCCTTTAGTAGTAGATTTTCCTGATGTGTGCTAACATCTAGTTTTTAGGATATCTAAGAGGTATCAGGCCTTGCAATGCTGCTTTGGTACTGGAGATAAGAGGTGCATTTGCAGTGCAGCTTCTGTCTGGAGTCATCCCCTCTCTTCATGGAGTGTTTTGGGTTGGAAGGGACCTTAAAGTTCCAACCCCCCTGCCGTGGGCAGGGACACCTCCCACTAGCCCAGGTTGCTCAAATCCCCATCTAGCCTGGTCTTGAACACCTCCAGGATGGGGCATCCACGACTCCTCTGGACCAGTATGAGACTGCCTGCTCTAGTTGTGCCAAAACTGGGTATGTTTTGTGCTGTTTTTTGTTGGCAGGAGCATTGAAAAGTTATCACTGAACAGAAGCAGACCTGCCAAGTCAGGTTGTCCCTGAGACAACTGGGAAAAAGACCCTGGCTGACCAGGCCTGGTGCAGGTGCTGTTTGTTCTGCAGGGGACAGGGTGACATTCACAGCTAAACTTGTTGTCTTTGATGGCCGAAAGCAAATTTTTTATTGGTTTGTCTGTATTCATCTGTGGAAATGAAAGGTCCCATACTCATGTATCACAGTAATTAATGGTAGTTGTCAAAAGGTGCCTGAGAATGTGAGCATCCAGCAGGGAAAGGAAAAATTTGTGGTGCCTCAACTAGATTTTGTAAGAAGTAACTGGATTGGGGGAAGAAAAAGAACATGTCCTTAACCTGACTTCAACTTTTTGTGGCAAATAATAATAGGAGCAGCTGTGGGTGGGTGTGAAGAGACTATGTGAGATCCAGTCTGTAATTTAAAAGGTCAGCCTCGAGCTGTTTTAATGTGAGGCAATGGGAAATTAAAAGCTCTGCTTTCTAAATCATGTGGCCTTTGTGCAGGGCTGTGCTGAGGCCTGGGGAGCTCTGTCCCCCCAGTGATAACTTGTGGAGGATCACTGGTGGCAAGCTGTGCGTGCCCTGAGTGTGCTATTAACTGCCTTCCTGGTGTGACATGCTTGTTCCTGCAGGGATCAATGCCAGCCTCAGCAGAGCCAGTGGGAACCCATTTACCTCTGGTGAGACCCCGATGGAGCGAGAAGCCAGGTCTGCTCACGCGGCTGCGAGTTGTTCCTTGGAGGCTGCTCTTTCTAGGGCACTTGGCTGCCTGGTGCATCCTGTAGCCTACTTGTCAGCGTATTATCAGCTAATTTAAAATGACTCAAACAAGCCCTTATCAGCACACAAGACGAAAGGGTATTAGTAGGCACAATGTCACGGATGGCTTTTATGAGCCACTTCATAAAGCCAAATCCTTGGGAGCTATTGAGGCCATAATTAGATTTGAGGATAATATGATTTCCTCTCCCCAATCCCCTTGCCCCTCATCCTACCCACTCACCCCACCCCCCTGTTCCCCGGCTCTCTCTTTCCCCCCTTTTTTCTTTCTTTATTTCTGGTAACAAATCAATGAAAAAATTAGAGCACTCGGTTCATTCTTGTGGAGTCAGAGTGTGGCTGCCGGCTTTTTTACTCAGCAACACAAAGGGATTACAACTTGATACTGAGCAGCCTGGGAGAAGTGTGAGCATGAAAGTGAAGTGGGCTTGTGCTGTAGAGTGTGTGGATCCCTTGAGTACATGTCTTGAAAAGGCCTCCCAAGCCTTAGGAGCTATTAATAATGAAATCAACTAATAACAAGATCCACAATGTGAAGAGAAAACTAGCCAGTATTTTGTTATGAGGCGAAAATGAGCAAACCAGCAGGGGACATGCTGATTGTGTCTGATTCATGTTGTCTCTATAATTCCAGCTAAAGTTTTAACAGCCCAGGAAGATGAATTACCCACTTTAACCAACACACAGATCAGCATGAGGTTTATTAGAAGCAGGCTATCATTTAACAATGTCACGAGTGTATTTATTATTAAGCAGTAGACTCCACAGTCTAAATGGAAAACCATTACTCCTCCTTAGACACCAAACAAGGTGCGTTCATAAAGCCAAATGGCCAATACATTGCATGAACACAAACACTGGGCCCACTTTACTGGACCTCAGGGCTTTCTATGTTTAGCTGAAAACAAATAAACTAAAATGTTTTAAGTGACTGGAGGGCAAAGCTGTACACAATATGCTAATTTTGACTCTCAAAACTCCCCAGTGACTTGGTAAGAAACCAGAGAGAGGATTCTGGGTTTAGTCCAGAGGGACTGGTTAAAAGTGATTGCATGCTGGCCATGGTATAAAAAGCATTCAAGAAAACTGTGCTAGCAAGTAGGCTGCTTTCTGTGTATTTTCAGCCTAGAGATAGCTCAGTCTTTCCTTTTAACTCGAGACCTCTGTCCTTGTCCATAGGAAGACCAGTCAGTAAAATGTATGGTAATAAACCACAAACACTTTGGCTTTATTTATTACTACATTAAGGTACTCAGTATGGAAGCATAAATAATAGAGTTCCAGTAAACTACCACTTAATGTAGTAATATTTCAAGCTGGATTTGTGGGAACGCCTTCAGGCTGCCTGTGATTTCAGTCCAGTTTTGCAAATCCAAGGCATTTCTGTAAGTCCAGTGCCCGTACAACACACTTAACCTGTAGCACAGCTGACCAACTCTAAGTGTTTTGCAGTTCTGTTATTGCTGTACAACCAAATGGCAATCACAGCAATAGTCTTTTTGGTCTACATATGGGAAGGAGTTACTGGGCACAGACATCTGACTGATGTGCCCATCCAACACTCCTGGGCTGCCACAACTGGCTTTGAATATCACCAAAAAATTTTAAAAAATATCTTTTCTTTGCAATTTGAGGCATTCTCAGACATATTTTTAACGTGTCTTCCTAAAGGCCCTGATAGGAGATACCTTGAAATATGAAAAAGTAGATTTTGAAAGTTTAGAAGCCAAACTGTAGAATGAGCTGAGGACTGGGGCAAGCATGGAGCAAACATGACTTTTAACTCTCATCCTTTTTTTGCCAGCTACTTGGAAATACCCGATTTCTCAAATTTAAGCAATTATGTGCAGTTCTTAGCACTTCATAATGCCACTTTCAATTTCTTTTCTTGATATCTCAAATTAGGGATTTATGAATGTAAACTGGAAATATGGGATGTGGGTTATACAGAGTTAATGCTGGTCTTTAAATCTGCTCTTCACCAAAGATTTATTTGTAAAAAGTAAAATAAACCAGTGGACTTCTCTGGTCCTCTTTCTAGTCATGCATTTGGAAGGGAGCATGCCAAGTGTCCATTTGGATGTGTTGAATGCAGTCTTTGCATCTGGCTATGTGGGGCATAACATCTGCTCTGGGTCTGGGATGTGGATCTGAAGGGTCTTGCTGTAGCAAAGCTTTTTCAATCCTCCTCACCTTCAGTGCTCAATTTGTCCCATTGAAATTTGAAGTGCTTTTGTGTATCCTTACCATCAGCTACTTCTCCTGCTGAACATAGTCTGTAACTGTTCCCTGTATTCCCTGAAACCATTATCCATGATCAAGTCGTGAAAGCAGATTTGATATCATCTCAACAGGAATGATTTTCATCTATGCCTGATGAATACCTCTTGTACTCCAATAGCTTGGATTTGAGCCATGCATAATTTTTGCATTAATTATATCATTACTGTTTAATTGCTGCAATTAGCAGCATCACTTTCTCTCAGCCATCACTGTCATTATATGGCCTCCACGCTACAACAGGCTCTCACTTCTGCAGGCTTCCACCTGTTGGGGCAACCTGTACTAATTGTCATGTATGGGATGTCCACACAGAAAATAAATGCACCATCTCCAAATGACAAGTCTGATTGTCTGGTGCAGTGTAGCTGTAACCAGGAAGACTTTCTTCTAAGGGTATCAAAGATCTGTGTTCAGGTGACCAAGATAAAGAGAGTACCTGAGCTGCTGCTTCTTTATGAAGGCACCTAAAACCCTGCAAGGTGACTGCGAGAAGTTAGTTATGGGTTTGTAAGACCCGGGGGAACACTATCATGATAAAATGAATGGAAGCACCTCACAGGCAGTCACAAGACCCTTTGTTTTCATCTTGCAGCAGGGCTGAGAGAAGCCCAAACTTACTGCTGCAGGCTACATCTTCACTGTTTCTGACTATTTGAGCCAAAACTTTCAACATTGCCTCTTGTCAGTCTTCTGTATTAAATTAAAATCCATCTTAGATAATGTCAGGAGAAAGTACAAGAGGTTATTAATCCTACAGTTAGAACATCTGGAGAAAGCTAACGGTACTAGCGTATGCTCAAGATATTAACCATGTACGAATAGCCACACTTCCATTCTGAAAAGGAAACGTCTTGTTTCTCTGAAGTAATTGCTCTTCCAGTAACCTACCCAGCTCTCAAGAGACTATACAAATTAAAAATATGCTCTGTTATTCCAAAACAATATTAGCTCTTTAAGGAGAGTCATACTTTTGTGGTTGGGCTCAGGGGGCTTCTGACTGTCCGAATCTCTGGTGTCTCACCTAACAGCACCATCAGCCACCATTACTTTACTGCACGATGTCCAGCAAGCAACAACCCTGGTATTTGGTATTTGTTTAGCAGCAGGAGGGTGTTATCCAGGAGAAGCGTTCTTCATGCCTTCAGACCCTCTGCTTTAAATAAGGGTCAGCCATCCTGCCAATCACATAAAACTCACTTTACTCTGAGTAGGAATGCCTATTTTGAGTAAAACAAAGAAATGCAACTTCCTGACCTGCCTTTAATTCTCGGTGGTTTTTTTTTTCCTTTTGTGTGTAAGATTAGAAGGCTGTGTATGGGCTTCTGGAGACTTTTTTTTCAATGGCTCTTCTGGGAGTTCTTATTATTGTTGCATTCATTTGAGTCTGCTTACACAGACAAAAATCACTCGAGCAAAATCATTGCTGATCACTCTGCAAGTGGGAATGATGTTGAGGTGACAGTTATATGGGTTCAGTTGTGTAGATATAAACCATCTTCATTTGTTGGAAATGACGCCATGGCAGGGACTCAATCTTTTTGTGTTTGCTTTCAAGTGCTTAGGAAGAAAATCAGCAATTACAGAATGTAGCTTTGGGTCACTTTAAGTCACCTAGTGATGAACATTTATGCCACATATTACCATCTTTTTAGAAAGCACTGTTCTGTGCCAGTGGTTACCCGTTGTACAGATAATTGTAAAACAAACTCCATATTCCAGTTGACACCCCTCCTAATTACATTTCACCTTCATTAGGCTATTAAAGTGATAAATGCTAGCAATTACATTGAACCCCAGTGCTAACCCTCTGTCTATGGCACGCACGGACTGCGGTGTGAGTGATTTGCCCAGGAACCCAGCAGAACTCTGCCAGCGCAGCAAAGCCCTGAACAAAACAACCACAATAAAGGAAGGAAAAAAAAATAAAACCCACCAAAAAAGGTCTGTAAAACAGTTTAGCTGATTAGAGAGTATCTGACAGTAAAGTCTATACCCAGCATTGAACTGCATGGCTGGCTGGGGCTGATCCGCCAGCCGTGAGTGGCAGCTTCTTTTCATTTTAATTAGATCTGTGCCGGAGGAGAGAAAGCAAACAGATCTGACACATGCTTTGGCAAGGAATAAGGTGTCCAGATCTGGCACTGGTGGCTATGCAGTGGTCCTCTGGGACTCACACATTTTTGGCTCTCCCACGTTCTTGCATGTGTAACCTCCTTTCTCAGAGGCAGGTTTGCTGTGGCTGGTGTAGATGGACTTCTGTAAGATTTACATCTGCAGAGTCACCTGTGCATGTGTTCTCTCACACATGAGATAGTGAGTAAAAAAAAAGCCATTTTCTGTCACTAGAAAGAGATAATGGTGCATGGCAGTTTGCATGGGCTGTGGGGGGAAGCCATGAGGATTCCCAGCTCCTGAGCTGCCCTGTGGTGGGGGTGCTCTGGCCTCCCTTTTTCCCAGGCAGTTCCTTCTGGAGAGCTGGGGAAGGAGCTGGCGAGATGTGGATTTGGGCTGGTAACAGGCTTTTTCCCCACTGAGCCTTTCTTTGCCCCAGTGCCTGCAGCACCTCCTCCCCTCCTTCTTCTCTGATCATTTTCTGCAGAGTTTTTTCCTAATCACGTTTTTTTTTTACCTCATGTCTTTCTGTATTCGTGGTGTTTCACCCCTTCTTAAGCGTATTTTCCCCGGGGGTGTTCCCACTGCAGCTGAGGGCCTAGGCTGGGCCCTGGAGCAAGACCAGGCCTGACCAGCCTGGGCGAGGCTGGCCTCTCCTCCCATTAAATACCCCCCCAACAATAAACTATGCATTACATAGATTATGCTGAGGAACAGAGGTGAAATCCTCCCACTGATCCCTCTGAGCCTGGATGCCTTGGGATGCTGACAACCTATATCCAGCCTCCAGCCCAGTCTAGCAATACAATATGGGTGGGGAAAGACACCCAAATGACACCTTGCTGTGGCTGCCTGATGGCTGGCTGTTAATTGGGTATGTATGACTTTACAGCAACTGCTGCAGAGCTGCCTCAGTTTGATGTCGTAGCAAATTTAATTTTAAAACCTCACAATGCTTTGCTATTGCCATGTGCGTGGTTCAGCAGAGATATCAACCAGCTACTGCAGGAGCAGATGTTTCTTTTCCTGATGGATTGAACCAGCACGGGAGATGAAGTGATAGAGTTGTTTGGGTTTTTTTATTTTTTGTTTTTAAATAAATACGATAGCTTCTGGAAACGATTCTTCCTGAGGGCTTCTGTAGGGCAACTGTTATTACTGGCAGGAGCATGGCCTGAGTTGGACTCAGGCTTGCCCAGCTCCTCAGGGCCGGTGTCTTGGGAGCCAAACAACTAGGGTTTCCTATGGGTAAGTAATTTACCAGAAAAGGACTGACAGTCAAAGTCACCTCTTATTGTTTCTGATGTTCCTATGGACAGACTGAGGGCTTCTCAAATGCATTTGCTCTCTAAAACTATTTGCTGAATACGGCCATTAGTCATTTCTGATTTATGAATTTTTCAGTCCATGAGCAGCTCAAAGTAAAGTGTTTGAGATTCAAAATCCTGGCTGTGCAGATGTGTTGATTAGCTGGTCTGAATGCAATAAGGTGCTTGATGTGTTTCTATTTTCTGACTAAAATGAGTGTGACCTTTAAATGTTTTGTACTACTAAAAATACTAAGTCGTTAAAATCCTTAGTAGTTGGCCTATGCCCTAAGAATATGATCCAGAGTTAGGAAGAAGCGGCTGTGAGCTGCTTATTGACTAATGATAGCAGTGGACTCGCCTCCAGCTTCTTTTGACAGGTATAGCTGTTTGATCCATGCATTGCCTTGCCATATCTGAATATCTTGCAGAAGTGCCCTGAGCAATGATATCAGCATCTGTCACATGTTATTTATTCCCTTTTACCAGAAAAAGAACCAGGTAGAAGGGGATGATCTGTTTTGGTATGGATGCCTTCTCTAATAAGGACTGTTCCTAGCAAACCTTTCCTCATCGCATTAGCTGCAGACTGGACACTGCACTAATCCGTTGATGTGAAAATTCTGTGTGTTTTCACCCAAATGATAAAAACTCAGTCTATTTTCAGCATTTCTATCTACACAACGCCCAACCTGTTTTCTGTGACTGAAGGGTTTGCTCAGAATACTATTTTTTAATATATTCTTGCCAGTAAAATTACTTAGAAGCACATTTGTAGAAAAGTATCAATGAAAGTAGGAGGAACCCTGAAAAAAACCAAAGCCCTGGGAAAGGAGGAAGGATTCCTCAGAAAAACAAGAGGATTATAAGCCACTTCCACTGAATGCCAGCCTATTGACCTGTCTTTCAAATGGGGATGTCCACAGCCTTGCGGAACTACCCTGGTGTTGCTATTATGAAAGGCATACTTAGACTGTCACCACCCAGTTATCTCCTGGCACTATGTCCTCTCGGTCACTGGGGGAAGAGATAGAGAAATCAATGAGATTTCCTCCGTTAGGTGCAAGGGTGGAGTTCAGACCTGGTGTAACTTTCTGTGAAATCAAGGGTGTTGGTGTGGTGTGACTGTGGGGCAGAACACCCTGTGGCCTGGTCTTTAGGCCACAGGGCTTGTTGGAGGCGTTTGTAAGTGGCTACTCAATCAAAAATAAACAGATCTATGTGTGAGTCAAATCTGAGCTCAGGCTGAAGCCAGGTGTTTGGTGCTACTGAGGCTTTCTGGGTGTTGTATTAGTTATGAATCTTCTCTGGGCACCACAGTTCAGGCTCTGATACCTGCTGCAGATGATGACAGCAATACGAGTCAACTTTCCTGTGCTTTGGTGACACCTGACTCACTGTCCACGAGGAACACAACCGCCTTTGGTAACACCTGACTCTTTGTCCACGAGGAACACAACCACAGGTAATCGTCAGCCGGTAGAGTCAGTGGACCTAGTCTTTGCAAATATTTACTTCACAAGCACTTTGGACACAAGCTTTAACAAATGGCTTTACACAGATGCAGGTGTGAAGGCAGGCATTAGCAAGGTGCTAGAGAGGAATGGTAAAAAAGAAGGACAAAGCCAGGCTGTCAGGGAGACATAAACCCTTGTGTTAGACCTATTGATAGGAAAAGGGAGAAGAAAGGAAATGAGGTAATGGTCAGGTGAATGAACCTTTCTTCAGGTCTGAAACTAAAGCCATCCTACCCAAAAAATGTTGGTTTTGCTGACTAGCAAAGAAGTGCTATTATTTACCAGATAGCAGTTTGCAGATGCTGATCCCCTGCCATCCTAGACCAGACCACTGCTTTCTGGGGAGAAAGTAAGTTTGTGGTATGGGCACATGCCACTTGGCCTTAGGGCCAGACTTGGTCCATTAGCATCTCCCATTCTATTTAACAGTAGGGATGAAGCCTCAGGGTTCTTGGCTTGTTCATGGTGTGACTATTGACCCCAGGCAGGGCTAGGGTGCTGCTGCCTTCTCCCAAAAGATGTGCTCCAAGGTACACTGATGTTCCCAAACGTTTTGCCAAAGTCAGTGATGTTTGGGTTAGATCCTGAAGCCAGCAGGCAGTTGTGAGTGATTTTATTTGGAAATCCGGGCCTTGAGCTAATCCCTGGTTAGAGAATGAAGAGTTTCAAGTGCGTTTCTGAGACAGATTCAAGAATGATATGTGGGAATTCATTTCCTAACTCAACACTTTCTGATTTCGCTTGAGATTGTCTTTCTGTGAATATTTCACCCCTGAAATTTTCTCTCTGGAGTTCTGACAAACATGAAAGGGTATAAAGCACACAGCTCACCCTTGCAGTGCTGAGGTGAAAAATGGTGGGGTACTGCCCTGGCAGTCCCAGCCACCAACTTTAACATTGTCTGCTGTGAGCAGCAATAACGTACTGTTGAACTCTGAGATTCAGTCACTGTTTAGTGATGAATGAGATAACAGAATCTAACCTGCCTTTCAGCCGCCAGCAGTAGCACAAAAGGTAAAGGTTGTGGACTTGAAAGGAAGGGGAGTTAAAAAACCTGCCTGTCTATCCTCTGTGGCCTGGGAACACAGCAAGTAAAAGAAAGGCAGAGAAGTCTTCACAAAACAATTTTTATGATAATCACTTGGCTTTTCCACAGCACATAACTGTGCTCATTAAGGAAATGCCCAGAGATTTATTAAGTCGGTTTGGTTAATAAAAAAACAATTAAAGATTAACTGTTCTGAAACTTCCCTGTTTTTTCTCCATACCCAGTTGTTAAAACACAATAAAATGTTTTTAATCATTCATCATTCTGACATGGAGTAATTGTCTGTTATTACTGTTTGGATTACAGAGTTCCTAGTTAGGGATCAAAGTCTTATTGTATGAGGCATGGTAAATACATAATAAATAGCAGCCTGCAGCCCCAAAGAAGCTGCAGGATGGGGTCTCTATACTACATCATTTTGAGTTTTTGTCTCCCAGCAATGCAGTATTGTCTTCTCCCTCTGTCAGTCCGGTTATTTAGTGTGAAACTCATCTTTGTGACTTCCTTGCGAGATGCTGCAATGTTCTTTGTAGCCCATAGTTAATAGGACCATCCCTGGTGCTCTGGCGGGAGGCTATAAAGGGAGTGGAGAAGAGGAAGGTAATTCTTTGTTCCAGGAATTACAGCCTGCAATATTTCCTCCCCAATACCATTCTCTGTCACTCACTAGGACATATATTGGGTCAAACACATTATAGTTTGATACTCCAGATAATGGCTACTGAGGCCTGGTCTCAGTGCACTGCAACAAGCACAATAATCGAAATTCAGACTGCAGGAGAGAAATAGCTTAGTCTTCATTTTAGCACACCGCAGATATGCTTATACAGAGTTTTCTCTTGGATGCAGCTAACAAGGGGCTTGGTTCAGTATTGCCTCAAAGTCTCATCCCACATTAGTAAACGAAATGTGACGGGTCAGAGAGGTCCCAGCCTTGATTGCTTTTAAGTTCAAACTTTCTCATCTTCTTGCTCCAGAGAACTTTTTATAGTTCACCATGGCAGTCAAGGTCCATGATTTGTTCTTGGGAGCTGTTCGGATGGTGTTGCCTTTTCCTTTAGTGAGTCAGTAGAGTTGCTTTGCTGAGCTCTGCTCCATTCTCACTCCCTTTCTGCATCTCACCAGCATCAGAGTAGCTGGAGCAAATTAGATGAGAACTCTGTCTCCAGGTGGGCCATGGGGGATGTGACAACTTCTCATCCAGCTCTTGCTCCACCTTAAACCTTCTTTCATATTAATGCTGGTATAGTGAGATTAGTGATTTGGCCTGGGAGTTTCTGAGAGCTTGTCAAATTTAAAATTAATGTGTTCTGGTTTGCTTCTACAGTGTCCCAAATCCCTTTCAGGCATTGCCCTGCATTTACCACTTTTGATTTTACTGGATGGAATAAATTTCCCAAAAGTGATCCACCGTCAAATACCTGAGACTTTGACATTCTATTTACATTTTTGGTCTGTATTTTGGCCCTGTTTTTATCCTGGCTTACAACTGTTACCTGTAGCCTCTTGTGCTTGCCCTCGAAGTTTTCTAGGGTTTAGTCACAGAATCACAGAATGTCAGGGATTGGAAGGGACCTTGAAAGATCATCTAGTCCAATCCCCCTGCCAGAGCAGGAACACCTAGAGCACATCACAGAGGAACATGTCCAGGCAAGTTTTGAATGTCTCCAGAGAAGGAGACTCCACAACCTCCCTGGGCAGCCCTTCCACCACCGCCAAGAAGGAGGAGGTGTTTAGAAATATAGTGGAGTATCCAGGGAACAACGTTATTTGAAATGTCAATGAAAAGTGTCAGCAATGTTGACTGTGGACCATATGCCGCACTGCTATCTTGCTCTGCCTACATGCACTGAGCCCTAGCTAAGTGGCTTATCTAGCTACTTAAGGTATTTAATTAATACCTCAGATACAATACCAATGCTCATTGTTACTGAGAGAGCAGAGTCGAGAGAGCAGAGCTGTGTTATCAGAGCTCATTGTGCAGTTCTGAGAGAGGACTTTCAGCCTGACAAAAGAGCTCAGGGTTGGAGCTGCTTTCAAGCTGCTCATGCAGGTAATGGGAGGCTGCTGCCGGCAGAGAGTGGGGAAAGGTCAGTGTGGAAAGTGTACAGCTGCGTGGCAACAGGATGGACAATGAGAGCAAACACATAAAACCTTTCTTTTCAAGGGTGCTGCAGGGGTGTGTGCTCATATATATGTTCATGCAGGTTGCAGTTGGCACCTCGTAGATCTTGGAATGCAGAATTTGGGGAGGATGTTTTTTTCCATCAGGCATTGAGCCATTTGTGTGTCTGAGCCCTGGCACTGTGCCGCTCAGGGTGACTGCCCCAAGGAATGCACCACTGGTATCTGTGCCTTAAATTCTCCACTTGCTCTGTAGACATTCAGCACATGGTCTTTGCTTCTCTCTTGGCTTGAGTATTTCATGTGTCCTGGGCACTAGAGCATTCACCAGAACCATATTGCAAAAGAACACATGCTCTTTCCTTCCAAGCCTGTTACTGGTATTAAAAGTTCATCCAGGTAAATCCCTAAACTCTTTCTGTACAAAATCTCACTGCTTTTTTCCTCCTCCCTTGGAGGAGCCCTCAGCAGCAAAACTGTCTTGATTACTGGAGGAGCCCAATTCTCTCTGGAGCTTTTCTCCATGGCTTTGCTACCTTGCTATGCTTTTCAAATAAGGGGTCATATTCTCCTTTGGTTTGAGGTGAAGCAACGCTGTCGAACAGTGTCGTACTGGTATGCCCTCAAGAATAAGCTGAGCTGCCTTCTCTGTGGGCAGTGTTTTGATTTTTTGTTACTATCAGTCAGGTGATCAAGCTCAGAGGCAAAGTCATGACGATGTTGAAAACATGACTGGTACTCAAGCTGGTAATTTTTTCAATTGGTTTGTTGTGTGTTGTTTTTTTTTAAACTGCGCAACCCTGTGACTTTGGCAAATGCTGATGCTGTTATGAAAGCTGTGAGATGACTCTTCTCATGCCCAAGATCCTTCTTAAAGACCAAATGGGCCTCTAGTGAGAGAGGTTACAGAGCATGGGCTGCTTTTTTCACAGGAAGCTCTAGCATCAGGTAAATGCAGGGCACTGACAGAAGCTGCACTCCTTTTTGTGCTCTGGTTCATTTTCTATTGAGATAGAGATGCTGTGGGACAGGAGTGAGTTTGGGTTTACTGTATGTGAAAGGAACTGTGGAACATCTCAGTTATCAAGAGCAATGGTTGCAGTGGGCTACACTGAAAATTTATTTAAATGCTATAAATGCCTGTTGTAGGCACTCTGAATTCCAGGGAAACAGTGTGATCCTGGGAGCCTCATAGCCTCATGCCTGTGCTTGCTGGGGCTTCAAGGAGGGCTGCCCACTGCCCTGTCCCAGGGGCAGAAAGACCTGTACCTGAGACAACCATGCTTTTTTCAGACATTACCACCAGGTTTCTGTCTCTTGCCATGCTCTCCATCCTCTTTCAAGAAAGTCTTGTTTTTCAAACTGGTAGGTACATTGCAGGTATGTATTTTGGGGTATTATTGCTTCAGATGAGGTCACTTCTGCTGGATCAAGACATGGTAAAACCAGAGTCATCAAAAGCAGTTGCTTGCTGGTTTTTTGAGTTTCCAGCAATTAGCTGGTGGGAGTGCTAGTCTGAGAAATTAATTCAGTTTGTCCTTCTCTCTTATGATTTGTATTTCACAGAAACAGTATATTTGAACAATGGCCTACACTGTTCAGTGTACAACATGCTTACTGTGTGGTGGTGAAATTCCACAAGGGCTTAACAGGACAAGGCTGGGATGTTAGGACTGTGGCTTCCAGCCACCTCATGGTCTTAATTTCCCTGTGACAGCATTAGGATTTGCCATAATTAGCTTCAGATCCCTCTTCTCCCCCTGCCCTGATTTTGATAGTAGATTTAGTAGAATTGATTCTAGACCTTAAAGATCAACAAGTTCCAACTTCCCTGCCATGGGCAGGGACACCTTCCACTAGACCAGGTTACTCAAAGTCCCACCCAACCTTTCCTGGAACACCTCCAGGGATGGGGTACCCACAGCTTCTCTGGGCACCCTGTTCCAGTGCCTCACCACCCTCACAGGAAAGAATTTCTTCCTAGTATCTAATGTAAATCTCTCCTTTTTTGGTATTAAAATGTTACCTCTCATCATGGAATACCGGAGCAGCTATTTGGTTTGTCTCAAATTGCTGCCTTTATTATCTCTAGGCATTGGATGTCCTGTGGGAGCAAGGAAAAACAAAGTGGCCAGCAAGTTGCCTATCTGACTGGAACACCAGCAGTGCATCCTTATTGGCACCTTACAAATGACGAGATGTCAAGGAAGAAGAAGCTGCACTGTGTAATATATGCCACAAGTCAGCAAAGACCGAGGCGAGGACCGTGCACTGGAAATGTTTCTAGTAAACTGTCTGTGAACGATCTGCAGGCCCAGGGTTCTTCATTAGAGGATGGCAGGAATGTTTCTGAAAAACAGACAAATGTGAGACTGTTGCAATCTGTTCACACAAAGACAAAAACAAAACAAAAAAGTGTGAAATAAATTATCTCGTGCCTACAGGGCTTTGACAAAGGCTGGACACAGAAATGTCAAACAAGAGCTAATTTGCTGTTGAAAACCAGAACTTCATTTTGATGTGTCCTCCACAGAAATCTGGCTCTAGCACAGCCTCGGCTGTTTCATGGAACCCAATGCCCATTTATGAAGAGACAGACAAGGAACGCTGTGGGGAGAAGGGTAAAAGTGCTCCTTCTCTTACTCAGTGCACTTATTTACCTTTCTGAGCAGTTACTGGCAAAGTGTGATAACTGCCACTGCTATGACCTGGTGAAAAGGTATCTGTATCACTCGCAAGGATAATGTCGTGACAGCTCTGTTCAGAAAACGCTTTGATGATACTCATGATGCTGGGATGGGAGTTTCAGTGCTAGCTGCTGTGGGACCAAACTGGGCTTTCAGTTTTGCAGAGAGAGACTCGGTACATTCCAAATGCTTTCACATTCTGTTCCTCATTCAAATGAGAGACAAAGTCCAAAACTTGCTGAGAAACCGCATTCTGAAAAATAATGCCAGGCTGAATCTAGTGAGCTATTGCAATAACACTTGGAATCTTTTTTACATTGCAACATTAAACCTTTTGGATAATACAGAGAGAATCCTGAACTGAGGGTTTTTTTCATAAGCAAAAAAAATGAGGCCATTCCAAAATCAAAATGGAACCTAGTGACATTACTGAAATGTATGGTATCTTTCTCCTGGTGAAAATTCATTGTTAGTGGCTTTCATGTTTGACAGATTGGCATTTTTCTGAAGGAAAAATATTCCAGTGGGAAATTCTAGTGCTAATATGGGTGCCTGTAGCAGGCTGCCTGGTTTTTTATTCTTTTTATTTTTATTCTTGAAGAATTCCCACTGTAGGCTGAAGTTGGTGGATATTTCTTCTGAATATGGGGCCCTGGAGAGGTATATTTTTCACACCAAATCCCCCCCTTCCTCAAGTGGCAGTAGGATCTAGCTGTGTGGATTCATTATGTACTGTTAAGCAGCTGCCACATTTCACTCCAGCAGCAGTTGTACTTCATTTACAAGCAAAATAATTCGTATGTGAATATGGCAAAGCGCTGCAGCTCATGGTGAATTTGCTCAGAGGGGCAGCTCGTGGGTGAGGACTGGGTAAAAACAGATGTTGAGGGAGGACTTTGCTATTTGCCTGGTAGTTTATACACTCATAAAAGTTTGTGCTTCAGAAGGGCAGGTTCTGCCGGAAACATGAGAGCATAAACACAGAGCAAAGGAGATTGTCTATGAATAATATTATTCATAGCCTCCCTGCGTCTTGTCTATAAGAAGCAAATAAATGGTAACACTTGACCTACATAGGAAATTATGGATGAGGAAAGGAAATGGATTGATAGAGTTCTTCTGTTAGTCCCGTAATGCAAAAGCAGTGCAATGCCCAATCACTGCACAAATGTGAAGGTGATGGAAGGAAGATTCCTCCTTTACACAAAACGTAGTGGTGTTCACCACCCTGGAAAAACTCCCAGCCTGGTTCTTCTATTTACCGTAGCGTAAATTAGGAGTATTTCTGCTACAAAGTGTGTGATCTTCACAGGGGTAAAAGCAACGGCAGTAAGAAATGAAGACAAACATCTGAAATGTCATACTTTGGCACATAAGCTCTGTGGGTGGAGTGAGGAGAGTTGCCTTTCTTAATGCCGAAGCTTCCACCGGTACTTGGGCAAAGTTGTGTTGTTCTGTTGTTCTCTTCCCTGCCCTCCCTCCCCAGAAGATGATACAAAGCTCACTGCTTAGAGAGGCTGCTGGCCATGCAGAACAGCAGTCTGCCTTCAGGAAAGCTGGGCAAAGCTGGGAGAAGTGAAATATATTTAAGTTTAATTTTTTTTTTTTATTTTTTTTTTTTAAATGCATCTTGGGGCATTTTTTGTGTATTTTTATTCCAGGGCAGAAATGAATAAGGGTTCATTAAATCCCAAAATACATTAAATTCTGTGGTGCCAGCTGAGACTTTGCTAACTTCACAGAAAATACAGGTTCAACTGTGTTTCTTGGTGTTTGCCCTTTGGTGCCTGTGCCCAGTGGACCAGAGAAAGGAACACACCGCAGCTGTTGGCCCTAAGCGTAGGGATCTTCCTTTATTTGTGCTTTTCACAGCCCCGAGGTGGTTGCTGACAGCATAGAGGCAGTTTTGAGTTCCCAGCAATCCCTCAGCATCATTTGTTCGTGCGTGGATTAAGCTGCACAGCTACCCTGAGGTGGATTAATGACCCTGCCCTGCAGAAGCGAACCTCAAGTCAGAGCAATGTTGTATCTGCCACAACCTTACAGGGTGCCACCAGCAGAAAACACCCCTGCCCTGCCAGTGCCCAGCCCTGTGCTTTTCACTGAAATGCCTCTTTTTCTTTTTTTTTCTTTTTTTTTTTTTCCTTTTTTCCTTTCAGGATTCCACACACAGTTAGGAGACCACATAATCCAAAGGCTCATTACCGTGCATAAATCCCTCAGCCTTCTGGGTTTCCTTTTCTGGGAGCTACTGTGAAATGGACACATCAATACAGCCTTCTGCAGAAAAGCTGACAATCTCAAAATGGTGTCATGCTGCAATAACTGAAATCTCCTGCCAGGTTGGTGATAGTGCTTTCTAATCAACTTTGCAATGAATATTTCTTAAATCATGTTAATCCACCATTTAAGCAGAGATATCAGTTCCAGACAATGAACCACCATACCTGGAGGGGAATATACCTGCCGTTTCCCCAGAGAGGAAGCGATTAGCAGCACGTGCGCTGCCAGCTGAGTTAGCGGCGCTAGCGTTTATCACCCCAGAGCTCCTTCCCTGCAATGAAGGAAATCTTTGCTCTCTGCTTCTGGTGCAATCAGCTTTTATTTATGTAGCGGTTGTGAAAAAAAAATGGCTCTTAAAGGAGAACTGCACCTGGTTTTGCTCTCTGGGGCAGGTTTTGCTCTAATTTACAGGAATGCCTTTCCTATTAGAGTCTGCTAAACGTTGAGTTCTCATGCAGAAATGAGAGCCCTAAAATGTGAGTAGACAGAATGCAGTGCACAGCTTTTAAAGATCCAGTTTTGGAGACCCACAGAAGTAAATTAAACATTGGTGAGAAAGCTGAACTGTCTTTTTCATGAGCAATTTTTATGTTCTCCCCAAGCTCTTAGGGACCAGCTGCTATGGGAACTGCTAACCACCCCACCTCAAAGAGTCTGCAGTCCAAGTCAAAGTCATGAGCTGAAGAAATTTCTGAGCCCAGGTAATTCTGTTACTTTGAGAAAGGAAAGAACTATATGTTGGTAAGATTTTCTGTTGAGCCCCAAGCTGAACTTCACAGTCACTGTGGAGTAACTTTTCTCTTGATGAGTAAGCTATGGTAGCTTGAAAAAGAGAGGGTAATTTTTTGGGATAAGTACTCAACCTGCTGTGTACCTGCAGCCATAATCTGAGCTGGTTTTCCATTCGCCAGCTAGGGCTTTGACAGCAGTTGTGCCTCAGTATAGTGCTCAAAGGACACTAATAACACAGGTCTTCATGTGACCTTTGCAAACCCTGTGGACTTCTGTGCTGCTGCTGCTGTGCTCCACCTGGCCCAAAGACAGCCTGGATGCTGTCACATGAGCTACAGCTCCAGAAACAGAGAGATATTTATCTGAGAAGGGACCTCAGTAGGTCTTTGAATCCCACTCTGGCTCCAAGCAGGGCTGACTTCCAAGTTAGGGCATATTGCTCATGGCCTTGTCCAGCTGAATGTCTCCAAGGGTGGAGATTCTCCAGTTTCTCCAGGCATGTGTTCCTGCAGGCTGAATAACTCTGAAGAATTTTTTTCTTTTCCAACCATGTGTAATTTTCCTTGCTTCTTCTTCTGCCGATAGCCTCTGCCCATCTGCTGTGCACCTTCAAAAAGAGGCTGGCTCTACCTTCTCTGTAACTGTCTTCTAGTTAGTGGGAGACTGCAATTAGATCTCTTTAGGTTCTTGCTTTCAGCCTATCTCAGCTTCGTCTCCCAAAAATGAAATAACCTCCTCCTTCCCAAAACTCTTTAATTCTTTGGTTTTGGGCTTTAGGATAACGGAGTTCAGTCTCCTAGGTCTTCCAAATATATGGATGACTCTTACTTCCTCAGGCAACCCTGGAGGAAGTGAACTACCCGAGTGAGCGAACTGATGTGGAATGAAAGAGCCCAGCATAAATGCTGACAGGTATTGGCCTAAAAGTATCTACTGTTTTTATTGCTGCAGAAAGAATGACACACAGCTCTGATAACTTGTCTTGTGGTAAGTCCTGCCAGGCTGTGCCTGGATCCAGGATGATTGCTGTGTTTCCTGGTAGTGTGAGGAGAAAAACAGATAATGTGGAAGTGTGGGAGGTGCAAAACATTTTTTTTTCTATGAATGACTGCAACTGAAGCCACAGTTAACTGCAAGAAACTATCAACAGACACAGGTCGATAGTTCATTGTGGATGGCTAATAGAAGTGTGTTTGTATATATATGTGGTATGGCATTGGTATGAAATTATTATACCTGAGTCAGATTGCTTGCTTTTGGACTTGAACTTGAGTTCAACTTGGTTATGTTTACCGAAGACGTGGTGAAAGCAGCCCTATAAAGGAGACAGGGGATAGTGCCAGTCTGTCTGTCACTCTGTTGTTGCTGGCTGAAGAGCTACACTGGAGGCATTACAGGTAAAACATCACTTTGCTGTTTTACTTAGTACGAGATGAAGCAGGTGACATACAAGTAGTAGTGCTAGAAAAGCACCACAGATACATTGAAAGGGATTTGTCTTGGGGAGGGAGAATAAATTAGAGTCCCCCTCCTTAATGTTTTTCTGGAGGGAAAGAAAAGATGAATTTGCTGTCCTAGAAAGAGCTTCATAGTAAAACGGTAAGTTGTCAGAAGTAATTGAATCAAGTGGGAGTGGAGATCCTAAGATGAGGAGGACTTTATAGTTACTGTGTGCTGCTGTTAAATGAGGTAGAAAAAAAGGTATCTGGAACTGTCCTATGTTATGTATGCAAAACGAGGAGAAAATTGACTTAATAAATAGCCAGAAGGGAGTACTTCACGGACTGTTTGGAGCAGAAGGTCATGCAAGATGCCAGTGGGAGAGTAATCTCCTGGAGGATTGCCAAAGTGACTGGCTCTGGTTTTGATTTTCTGAGGTATTCGAGGCTTTCACACATTGTATGTACAAGGAACTGTTGCCCATCTGGGGCTTGGGATGCCCAAGTTCAGGTCCCAGCTCTACCTCCACAGTTTGCTGTCACTGTGGGCAAGCTGCTGAAAAGCAGCACCCTTTTATTTGTTTTTCTCTGAATGCAAGGAGAGCTAATAAACTCACACATTCCTTCATTACTAGACAGTTCTGAAATTGACTCCCTGAAGTTTTTACAAGGCTCCAAATACGTGAATGACAGAGTCTTAGAGGGAAAGAGTGCTTGCATTACTGTAGCATATATTGAATATTATGGGCAAAATGAAATGTACATTGATAATTTGGAGCGTTTGAGAGGAAACAGGAGAAGAAGGACTGCTGGCTTTCTATCTTTTCTGGTATTCTTTGTAGTGTTTGAGAAAATTCAGCTGCTCTTCCTAAAGTACAGAAACCCAGCTGAGCCAACATGAGAAAATCGATGGAGAGGAGAAGGTGGAGAGTTCAGCTATGAAGTAGACACATGTTTCTAATTGCCTATTTCCACTTTCTACTCAGTGAAAAATATCAGAAGTCATTGAAGGAAATTATATCTGTACTCTGACATAAATCTTTATGCAAAGTGTAATTAGCTGTCAGTAGCATTTGCCACCATTGTGTATCTGATTATAACTGTTGCTTGACATCTTTCATGAATGAGTGCAGGAGGGAGATGAAACACACCCTTTGCCACTGGTTTTTAAGCTGTTTAATGCAGGATAAGGTGGGTACTTGGGGTTTCCAGACTTGTTTCTGCTGAAATCACTGACCTTTTGGCTCTGATATCCTCAGAGACTCATCTTTCCTTCCCATCCCTTCCAACTGTCACTCCTGATCTCTTTTTCTCCTTCTCTCTGTAGCTTTTCCAGTGCTCCCATTCCTAGGCTCACCCTTTATCATTTACTCTCCCTCTGAGACATATAGCAAGAGAAAGGATCTCTCTGCTGAGAAGGAAGAGGGACCAAAAAAGAGCAGTAGATGCAAAGTTGGGTGTGATGCCTTTCTCCATTTCAGATAAGTAAATGTGTTGGAGGAGATCCCAGACCTAAATAAATATATGTTTAATCCTTTCTGAATAGTAATTTCCTTAGTTGAGAGTCACTCTTGTTTTTCTCTGGTGTTTCACAATATGTCTGAACAAGCTGTTGTGAGTGTATGAAATCCCTCCCTCTCTTTTCATGTAACATAACAGGGAGCAGTCCAAGGGCAACGCCTCTGAGACCCATAGCATTATAACTTTTTCCCTCTAAAGTCTTTCTGCCTCAGAGATCAGTTACAGTAAGAAGCTCCCCAACCAGGAAGGCAATATTCTGCTTTAAAAGCTGTAGTGATATTTGCTGTTGCTTATGCACCCGGGAGAGCCAGCCTGTGGCTAGGGCTCAGGCTGCTGCTCTGAAAGAGGTGGCCAGCAGAGCATACTGGTGTGGACAGGCCAGTGCTAGCTAGCGTGTGACCCTGTGTACTGCCTGTGCCATGGCACAAGTGGAAATAGAGCTCATGTATCTGTGCATGTATGCCCCCAGACACGATGCTGATTAAGTTGTTCCTGCAAGGGGAAAGTAGTTAAGTGTATTATTTTCTTCAGTCTGGTTGCTAATTTATTCCGGATATGTTAAACAACGTAATTAAACACACACACACATGCTAAAAACTCTTGTTCTCTGTCAGAAGAGAGGGAACACGTGTCAGACCCAGCCTTCAAGCTCTGTTAGTTTTAATTTGAGTTTTGGAATTAGTAATCAGTTTTGCTGGAACACTGTTGCAAGAAATAGATCTTAGCATGCATGGGGCCTCGGCACGGTTTCAAATGAGTATTTGTTAAGAAGAAGCCATTCCCTTGTCGTGCTATGGTACATTACATGAGATTTATTTCCATTGTATTAAAAATTGCAAGCCCAAGGGGAATGTTCTTTTGTCTTGTTGGCCGAGGGTGATTTCTGAATTTCATCTGATTTTTTTGAGGGGCTTGAATTAGAAAAACTCCTTATTTTTCTAGTTGTTACAATGCCAGGAGGCCAAGTGACTTGAAAACCAATAAAGGTGATGACACTAAGTGAACAATGTGTTTGTATGGGGCGGGCTGTGTCACACCTTCAGTGTGTCACACCTTCAGTGTGACTGGTCTGTGTTTTTCACATGTGTGAATGAATCACAATAAAAATCTGAGGCTTTGCCCTTACTGGAGCCATCTTATCTCTGTACTGTACCAGCAACATATTGGATCTACAGATAGCTTTGGTAGGAAGAGCCCTTTCATCTACTGAAAAAAAAATATGATGGTGTCCACTGGCTTGACACTGAACTAAGTGACTTCAGGCTGGTAATTAGCATGGCAAAGTTAATTAACTATAGAAGTGGCTTGCCCAGGGTATGTGGGATTTTCCAGTGCTAATATATGAGAAGGTACACCTTAAATGAAAGCCAAGAGCTAGGGGCAGGAATTGCTGGATTGAGTGTGATGGCATGGGTCCAGCAAGAAGCCAGAGGAGGCAGTCACAGTGGTCGTTCTTGACTTTAAGTCTGCTCACACAGGCCTTCACCAGGTGCTTCTCTTTTCATATGGAAAGGAACAAAAGGGCAATTATGGGGGGGGGGGGCAGTTTTAAACTGAAAGAGGGGAAATTTAGATTAGATATCAGGAAGAAATTATTTACTATGAGGGTGGTGAGACATGGGAACAGGTTGCCCAAGAGAAGTTGGTGTTCATCCAACTTAAACCCAGAGGTGTTCAAGGCCAGGCTGGATGGGACTTTGAGCAACCTGGTCTAGTGGGAGGTGTCCCTGCCCATGGCAGGAGGCTTGGAACTGGATGGTCTTTAAGGTCCCTTCCAACTCAAACCATTCTATGAAGGGTGAAAGCTGGCACGAATCTCAAGTTATATTTTGACTCAGCAACATATAACTTTGCATGATGATAGGTGCTGAAGGAACTAGAAGGCCAGGCAGGCTGAACAGCCTTCTTGCTATTTCTCTGATTTCTGAACTCCACAAAAGAGCTTTTAGAAGCTGAAGGAAGATCCTCAGGAGGTGGTACATATGTGTGTGCATCTCTCTGTACATCCCTGTGTTCCTGGGGAGCGCACCTGAAGACTCCTACACTGGTTAGACAGAAATAATAGCTCTTTTAAAAGTCTGGTGTCACTGCCTGTCCAAACGTGCAAGTTTTCTGCCTTCCTGTGCCCTTTTCCTGCTTGTGTCCCAAAAGTCATTTCACTCCACAGTCCAGTGTCTCCCTTTGGAATAAATGTAGCTCTTTGACAGCAA
The DNA here is from genome assembly GCA_013400555.1 of Jacana jacana. Lineage (NCBI taxonomy): Eukaryota > Metazoa > Chordata > Aves > Charadriiformes > Jacanidae > Jacana > Jacana jacana. Next base: position 60,183 of record VZTM01035043.1, on the reverse strand, counting down.
GAGTCCTGCTGTGCTCTTTGATGGCTGTAAAGGGGACAGAGTCCACAATAGGAGATTTTGTCTCCTGTTTCATTCTCTAGCTGTTCCAGCAGGTCTGTCCATTCTAGGATTTCACTGTGTGTGTCAAATGTTCACTTTTCCTAAATTCACCTTTCCTTTAGACACATTAAAAAGAGGTGTTCGAACATGCTCCAGACTGGAATAGCTACAGATGCCATGCAATTGCTGTCCAGTTTAAATATGACTCTTCTATATTCAGATCTATTTAAACACTGGCCTGCAAATGAGTTCAAAACCCCCAGACCCCGGTGCACGCTTATGTGAGGAAGTACTACAGGTGGGATCCAGGTCTGGATGTTGCAGCTTGGTTCCATCTCTGTAGCTTTAGGGAGTCTATTCTATGTGCTGTGGAGTCCAGTGGAGCATCTTGTGTAAGCCTGTAGGAAGCTCCTGCCCTTAATCTGTCTGGGGTCTTTGGAGCAGCTCCGAAACAAAGGCATGTCTCTACCTTCCTTAGGTCTCACAGGGAGTGACTGTCAAGTGCTCACATGTGGAAATGTAATAAATAACCCAGAAGATGCCCTGGGCACATGTGTGATTCGTGGCCAAAAGGGTCCCGAGTGCTTCTGAGCAGCTTCTGTGTTCACACCACCTCCCTCCTCCCCTATGTCTGCAGATCCTGCTCCATTCCCAATGCTTGCTTATGTTGCAGATGTACCTCAGTGCTAACACAGTGGCTCACTAACAGCTTTGCTCTCTGTCCTCAGGGTAGACTCAAAATTGAATTTGTAGCAGTGACAGCACTGGTTTAAGATAAACCAGTTGGGATTTGACGACTGCTCTTTCCCCAGGCGTTTCCAGCTAATAAGGATTTTGTCACTGTGACTGCCCTCAGCTTTGCAAGCTGCTGCTCCACAATCCTCTGGGTGGGGGGAGATGTTTGCTTTCTCACATGCTCCTAAGGCACCACTTCAGATCAGGAAACTAACAGTAGTCCATGTCTCTCAGTCACAGGAAAGGGACACAATGTTCGCCCCCGAATCCACTCTCATGTTGGAGCAGAGCTGGCAAACAACAGCAGCAACAGGAAGCCCCCAGAATGCGAAGAAATTTAATAACCAGGACTTCAACCACCTTCGAGCCTTGTGTCTGAGCCAAGGACTGCTTTTTGAGGATGCCACCTTCCCTGCTAACATCAGCTCCATCGGTCCCAACCTGCTGCCAGAGGACAAGCTGTGGCGAATACAATGGAAGAGGCCAACTGTGAGTTATGGTGGCCAGGATGTTTTGTAGGCCTGCACCTGAATGGGAATGCTGTTGGCCAGGGTATAAAGGCCTTCACCTTGGGGAAGGAGATCTGTGCTAAGCAGGGAAGTAGGCCCCAAGAGGAACATTGAGAGGCCAACACTGCGAAGGGGAATCCTTGCTGTGGGATATGTGAAGGGAAGATAATCTCTGTGACGTTGGTGATTTCATTGGGTACATTCATTGGGAACTAGTGTTCCAAATTTGATCTGCTTCTAGAGGACTTTCTGCAAACTTGAAAACCTGTCAAATTGTATTAAAGATCTCTGATGTCTGTATTCCAAGCCACTCAGCAATACCCATTTTAAAGTAGCTGGGACCAAGCATGAGATGAATTATGCTTGTCTGTTGATTCCTAGTTGCAGTATGATAGGAGGCTGTCATCATCTGGCATGTGGATGTTTAAGTAGGGAGGTGGGATCACATACACAGCTCTTTTATCCTAGGACCCACTTCAGGGAATCTTTCTGTGGTCAGACTGTGCCATACAGCACTGCTGTCTACCATTTGCTGCTGACACAGCTATTGTATTAGCCCTTTTGCTCCCCTGGGCTGGAGCCAATCAGTTAATTTCCTTGTAGACAACCCTGAGGGTGCAGAGACAGAAACCATGAAGGCTGTAGAGACAGGACAAGAAAACAAGATAAGATTTATTTGGATGGCAGATGCAAGTGGGGCAATGAGGGTATGCTGGAGCTTGACAGCGTAGTGGCCTTGGCATAGCAACAGCAGAGGCTTGTTGTTGCATGGATGTGGCTAGCTCTGACACAGAAGGCAAGCAGGCTAGCACAGGGAACCCACACAGCTGCTGAATGTGGATGCCTGAATGGAAAGGTGGGAAGCACCAGCCCTGGTGTAAAAGGAATCCGGCATGATGAAGTATCAGATGGAGCAGAAGCTGCATCCTAGACGCTGACAGGGCTAGGGCTGCTGTGTTATGGTGATAAGAACGGGGCCTGAGGTTTGAACTTCTTGCCAGCTACTGCTGCAGTGGGGCCTGAAAGAGTCAGGGAAGTTGCATGTGCAGAGGTACAGGCACTTCCAATCTGGGTTGACGTTGCATCGCATGGCTCAGTAGGTGTGGAGGTGCTGGCTGTCCTCTGTGCAGCTGCTGTGAAGGGATAATTTTCCCCTGCCCAAGTAGCTCCTACTCCTGGCTGAATGTCTGGGCTTCTCCTCAGGCAGCCTTTCTTCAAGTCTGGGTGCAGATAGAGGTTATAGTAGAAGAGTAACTAAAAAAAGTACCAAGGAGAGGAGTTAGTTGCCACCATTTCAAGATTGGGAATGACAAAGATATGATAACTAGGCATTAGACTTACAAAAGGCAAACATAGATATTAGAAAGGACTCAGAGGCGTTTTAAAGATGAATAAATCAAAATAAAATGTTAAGTACTAACCAGTGTGGTGTTTTTGCCATTTGGGAGCATCAGAGAAGTGTAAGATTTTCAAAAGCAAAACTGATTTAGAAACACAAATACCACTAATCTGGAGGCATTGCAGTGAGGGATGAAGATCTCTCAGGATATTCGAGCAAGATTTTTTTTTCTTGTGCAAAGACTGATATACCTTGTCAAAAGCAGAACCTGTTGCTGCTAGTGCTTGAAGCTTGTCAGGTGAGACAGGAGTTGGAGAATCCTCTTCCATTTTGCTGAATCCACGAAGATTAATCCGATGAATAAAAGTTTTTGGGGGATCGATTTCAAAAGTTTGCAGAGGTCCTCTTCTTCCCAGCACTTCCCTTTTGAAGATTTTTTCAGCAATCACTACTCAGTTTCCAGCATCACCACACCATATTGACTGAAACCAATCACTTCCAACAATTTTCCAGAGTTTTTTCAGGAAGGAGCAGGATGAAAAGTCATTGCCTTTTTCAGAGCTCTCCTCTGAAAAATTAAATCATATGCTCACGGCCCAGGGTTCATGACATGAATGTTGAATAGCCTTTTCTTCTGTTACAGAGGTTTAGACAGCACCACCAGCAGCTCGTCAATGACATACTCAAAGTACAGAAGTTGAGACTGCCAACTCAACTGGCTCATTCAGAACAGAAACCTGGGGTGTCAGTGCTGAGGAATTTTAATTTATTTTTTCTCTCACTTTGACCAAAATTTCCACCTGCAGCTCTTTCCTCACCAGCCAGGCTTTGTCCTGCTAGACAAGGTGCAAGATGAAGGGCAATGGTGCCAGCTGCCTGAGGAGCCCAACCAGAAGTTCTCCAATGTCAATGCAACACCCATGCTATGTTATGGTGACACCAAAGCATGGCCTCTGTGTCCTGGTAGAATGAAGATGGGGCAGAAGAAGTTGCTAAATAGCAGTAGTTCCTTTTGATTTACAGAGCTGCAGATGTTTTAAGGTCAGGAAGTAAATAAAATATATTTGCATTTCAAATGTTCTGAAAGGCCAGCATTGCACCCAGTTGCCTCTGGGATTAATCCCCAGGGAGGAAGAGGCAAGGCTACAGTATTAGGAATCAAAGTGTCCCAAACCTGAAGCTTTTTAATTGGGCACTTCTCACTCTTGCAGAAACATTCATAAACACTTTGGACTTAGGTCATCGAGGTACCAGTTTTAAGGATACATGATCCCAGGTGTTTAAACTGTCTAAACTGCTTGGCAAAAAGATACCTCTAATTTCCCAAAGGGAGAATGTTTCCTACCTGCATACATACCCCAGAGAGTGAGTGTAGCTGCATCCTGCTGACACCACGTCCAATTTAACCTGTATATGTATTTTTCTCATCCTCCACCATTAGCTGCCTCTGACATTAAAAAATTTGGATGGAAATGTATTTGTGACAAAAATGGAATCTTGGTCCTGTTAATCTCTTAGCCTCCATCTTCTGAGTCATATAGTATCTGGTTATTTAAGTGGTAGAGAGCAATTATAACTGCTGTCATTGTTCCAGATCCAATTGAGCAGTTGAGCAATGTGCTGCTTCTAGTTTACCTTGTACATTGTCAAGAGAATTGCCAATTATGTTCAGAGTTTGGAGAGTTTATATCTGCGGGTAATGTACAAAGTAGGAAGAAAACAGCTTGATTTTCAGAGAGCAATAGTCAGTAGTGACAGTCAGAGACAACTTATTTTGACTTGCAAAGTGAGCTGATTTGGTATGGGAGTCCCAAAAGGGGGAAGTAGATCAGGAGCACCAAGACAACATTTGAAATGTCACTTTTAGCTTTGCAGTAGTTGCAGCTTCCCATCAGATGGGGACTGCTCCAGGCTGTGTTTTCATCCCCGGGCCCACAGTTGACATCCATTGAAATGGGTGCAATTTGTAACAGAGATTTTCCACTTGGAACTTCAAGCATTACTGGAGGTGAGACTGGAGGTACCTGATACAGCAGGAGCTCTGCAATTAGCTGCTCTCTTAGTTCACTTACAGTTTGGAGAAATGGAAGAGAAGGTTTATTTTAGACTGAACAAAGTATTTTCTGTAACTGGGCTTTTCTAAAGGGAAATTCTCCTCAAAGAGTTATGTCAGATTTCTAAAACTGAGATGCTCCTTTAAAAAATGTTCAGAACAAATTCTTTCATTGTTTGGTGTTTTTCCTTCAGACAGGCAATTGAGTGGAACAGAGGGAGTCATGAAATGATTTGCTGTTGTTAACAACATGTTTTTAATCAATTAATGTTTAGACTAAAGATTTCACTCTGTTCTGATCATAGTCATAGAATCATAGAGTGGTATAGGTTGGCAAGGGACCGTAAAGACCACCAAGTTCCATCCCACCTGCCATGGACCACCTCCCACCAGACCAGGTGTGTGCATGAAAAAACGCATAATACTATACAGAGGCAAAAAGGAACTTTAGCTTTAGTAACACTGTTTATATTTTCATGCATGGCATGTGTGAGGGGAGAGAGATTACCAGGTATGAAGCAGAGCCTCAGCCCTGCTCCAGGGATAGCCCACCTTTGGGCTTGGTGTGGTGTCCATTATAAATGTTAAGGATAGTACCTGATATTCAGTGCTTATCTTTTAAAAATGAGCAGAGGGTGAAGTTGCTGAAATTTTTTCTGAACGTCTTCAAGGTCACAGACTATGGGTCCTGCAGCTGGTCACCTTTCATCTCCTGAAAACCCTGTGCTACCTCTCTACCTCTCTAAAATCACTGACATGGGTTTCCTCTGCATCATAGCAGTGTGCTCATAGCATCAGGACATGGACTCCTAGGTTAGGGGAAGAGAAGAGTAGGGTTTAAAAGAAGTCCTTGAATAGAAGCTGCAGAAGGAGGCTGCTTTAATGTAAACTTGAGCAAGGGAAACATCTCAGAGAACCATGCTACTGCACTTTCCATCTAAAAAGCATTAGTGAAAATCACACAGTTTGAGTCAATGCTTGTTTGCTGGGAAAACTGATTAATCCTTCAAGTCAGTAATTTTACAGAAGGGATTGTTCATGTTTTGTCCTGTCTTCCAGAAGCAAACGTAACCTCCTTTGAGCAACAGTGTCTATCGTGATTCCACACTGCTTCTGGTGATTACTTTTTTATTGACATTTTATTTGAGTTCCATAAATTTCCAGGAATTAACAACGATGTCAGGAAATTTTGAAACCAGGAACCGATGAAGGCAAAATGTACCCTTTAAAAAAAAAATCTTGTTGAAGTTAGAATCTTTTCATACAGATAAACTGAACTGGAGTTGCTGCTTTCTCCCCCTTGGCCTCTCTATAGTTGGAGCAGAGAAAAGGACAGACTTTTATTGAGGCATGAAATCTGACAACAGGTAGTTTAGTTTAGTTTAACAACTGAAACTTAGCTCCAGTAGCACAGGGGGAAAATTAAGAAAAAGTCTACCAAATTAAAAAAAAAAAGAAAAAGAAAAAAAGAGGAAAGAAATGCGGATTGCCATATGAGCTGCTTTAATAAAGCAAGTTATGGGAAATGTGTGGCAATGAGGGACAGTGCTGTCCTGCACTACCTGCAGGTCTGTCACCGTGGGGCTGTTCCCTGGCATGAGTCAAAGCTGCTTGCCAGCTGTTCGTGGCAGAGTTCACAGCTTCATTATTTCCCAGAGGCCACAAGGCCCTTGGATCCTGTTCAGGGTTTCTCCTTGATGAAAATCAAAATCAATTCACCTTATTTTTGAGTGTGCGTGTGCAATCAGTGTAATTGAAGAGGAGCAGCATTTCCAGGCTGCCATTGTCTCAGCCCTTGCCTACTCAGCTGATTGCTTCTGACCTCTGCTTCTGAGTTCACATCTCTGGGCTGAGGAAGCTGCAGTGCGTCACCATGTATTATATCTGTCTTTCTGCACAGGCTTTAGATGAGGAGGGTTTGTTTGCACAGTATCTCTGAGCTCTGTTGCTTTTGGAAAGAGCTGGTGGTTGGGGAGAGGAATGCACACATCCTGGATTGAGGGGAAAGCAGAGCCCCTGTGATGGTCTGCTGACTCACCTGCTTCCCCATTTCTCAGGCTGTGGACTTAGCAAGCAGGATCATATGGCTGTGGTGGCCATGGGGAATAGTTGGTTACGCTTGTGCCACTTTGAAACCTTCAGCTTGTACTGTACAGTCCAAGTGGGAGGTTTCAAGAGCTCTAAGGAAATTGCCTCTCAACGGTTCAGGGTAGACAGGGCCACCTCCCTTGTTTACCCCCCTTGTATTTACCTCCTTTGTTTGCAATTCTCATTGGTTTTTAGCACTGAGCCACACAAAGAAAATGAGTCGCAGGTAAAATCTGAGCTTGTTTCTGTTTCTGCTGGTTGTTGGGTACCAGCCCATCCTCCAGCAGGACTTTACTCTCACATCTGTGGGCTCCCCAGCTGTTCCAAGTCTGAGGACCTCATCCCTCCACTGTGAGAGAAAGCAGGAGCAGAACAGGGTTTTTTTTTTTAGCAACTGAGGAATTTCTATTGAAAACAGGCAATAAGGAATCGAGCTATTCTGCTGTAAAGCAGGGAATTGAGTTCTGGTGATGCAAGCAAACCCCTTGAGATTAGGCTGGTTTTTTTACAGTCTAAGAGATTGTCAAAGGAAGGTGGGTTTGTCTTTTTTTTTTTTTTTCTTTTTTTCCCAAGGAAACAGATTCCAATGGTCTAATAAACACAAAACTGTGGATAGGGCCTCTAGCCCGAGAAGTCCTCTAGCCACCAAGTGATGGAGAGTGGGAGGATGTACACAGGAGGAGCATCACTTTTGGATTGCTTGATTACCCTCTCCCTCTCCAAGCTGTCTGAAACGAGTCATTGCAGCAGGGCCAACCTTTGGTGTGTCACACCATAGCTTTTCCTTAGTTCTGCCCTCCCTCATGACTCCAGCTGCCTGATTTCTGTGTTAGCTATTCTGTGGAGGTTCCCTGTGGTTATGGGATGCATGACTGTGGTGTACTTGACCCACCCCTCAGCCCACTGCTAGGCAGTGCCCTCAGCCCAGGGAACTGCAATACCATATTTGCTTCTTAATCCAGAGCAAGGCTATTACAGGCACAGCAGTGATGCTGAATTAAGATTTGTCCAGCTGAGAACAGAGTTTGGCTTTTGATCAATAGCAGCCTTTTTATTTTTTCTTAATTGGTGTGTGTTGAACAGGGAACACTGTGGCTCATGATGGCAGGACGTGTCACGAAGGTGGAGCTGGATCAGCGGGAACAACTTAAATGCAGCCAAAGGGGAAGATGTGGTGCTGTGGCAGGAACAGAACCAGGGTTGGGATTTTGCTGTAGGGTTAAGGTGAAATGATCAGGGGACAGATCTGCAGAGTCATCTCCTGCATCTTAATCATCAGTGGCCTTGTGCCTGCCCTCAGGATCACGCTGGGCAAGCAGGGATATCAGTGGGAATGTAGCTATGGCCAGACCACAGTACTGAGCAGCAGCCTGCAGTCAGACTGGCTGATGCTTCCTATGAAATCCCACCTCAGGCTTCCAGTTTTCCATAAAAATGTGTGAGTGTTTCCTTTGTACGTCTGTGTGTGGCCTACTCACCTACACTACGCACCTCCAGCTTCTTCTGGGGACTTGTTCTTCCTAAAAAATTACGAGCAATTGTAAAAAGAGGGTCAGAGACAAGTGCATGCACAGGTTACTGTCCTTCTACCTCTCAACTTAATTCTCCGTCTTGTTCTTTGGTTAAGCACTACTTCCATGGTAAGACCATTCGCTATAGGATGAACTGGTTTGAACTTGAACTTCTCTTTTATTTTGAATACATAATAAAGTCTTCAGTGGGCCAGGGAAGGCAAGTGATGATAGCTTTGTCCTAGGGGGATGAGTTCAGGCAGAGCGCGTGACTTGCAGCCCATATGGTTGCCTTCACTGCTGGGCTCGTAGATACTCTGAAAAGAGAGACCACGTGCCTCCCTGAGCTCCCTAGTATTTTTTTTTTCCCTTCTGGCTTAAACTGAAAAGTCTTGGGGAAAACGCCACAGAGCCTCGACATAATTTCTCTGTGAAACATGGCACTGTTTCTGGACAGACTGACAGTTAAAACTGTTGTTTCTCTATTTGTCATGCAATTTGAGCACTAGTGAATAGTGAGGCTGGCACACTTGCATAGTGGTAACTATGTGCTTGGCTGCGTTTTTCAATAATAGATGATAGTTATTGGTGTTTTATGATTGCTGTATTCTTGCCTTTGAAGGAAGGGGAGCTAATTAGAGAACTCCTTTCCTTCCAGTTGAGAAGGCCCAGATTTCCAAAGCACTGCACCCATCACAGTTATGTCCCTTCTAAGCTCTTTCAGAAAACCTCTGGCTTAGTTCAGGCTCCACACAGCATCCTTCAAGCCATCCCACCACCGTCTTCAGGGGTTGTGGGATCTCTTCTGAGTATCTGGTCTTGCAATTCCCCACCGCTGAATACAACACCACCACCCCCAACCATGCATTTGCTGTGCAGTTTCTGTAGAGGGACAGCTACTGTGCAGTCCCTTTTCCATGGCGAGTCACGTTCTCCATGTTGCTTTCCAGTTATTGCCCCCTAAGTCTGGGTGCAGTACATCCCACTGGAAGCAGAGCACAGTGTGTTGTGGATAGGGATTACAATGAGAGTGTTTGACTACGGCTCCTCTCATTGTGATAACCAAAATCGTCTGTGTACACAGCCAAGACATGCTGGCTGGGGCTCACTGCAGATCACATCTTTTCTGGTTTTAGGCAAAATTGCTGGTTTCTTTCAGCAAGGAACTTGCCTAATGACTAAACTTATCCCTGTTTGCTTACTGGGGAGTTGAACATCTCGGTGAGCAGTAGGGTATCTGCTGAAGTATCTAATGGGCTGACTTTTCAGCTGGTCTCTGTAACAGCCTAGCAGGGTCTACATTGCACTTAAGAGCTTTGTAATCCCAACACAGAGCAGGGCATCTGCCTTTTCCTCGGGAATCCCCTAAGAGACACAGCTGCCTTCCCATTAGATTCAGGTTCATGTTTCTATATGGTGGTAAGCCCCATGGCAACTATGCCCTTTGGCACATCCATCAGAGCCCAGCCACCCTGCCTGGGGCAACTAAGACTTCAAGAGCCTCAGAAATGTTGGGGGAATAAAAATACTCATTCCTTTATACTGTTGGTTTTCTGGGATGACCACTTGCAGTCAGACACACACAAAGACACAGGTTAAGTTCAGAGCCTTGTCATGCAAGTTACTCTTTCCTACTTGTGGGAGGTTTTGAATTCACCCAGGTGAGCGAGGCAAACTGCTGTCAAGGAAAAAGAGGCAGGGAGATGTATAAAGCTGGGGCAGATTAGAAGGGAAGGGAGAATGGCTGAGTGCTGCTGCTTCCCTGTACAATAGCCAACCACTTCTTAGGCCCGCTCCTATCCTATGGGTAAACTTATCACAAATCCCCGAAGTCTTGAGATAGGTGTGGATGGCTGCATGAAAGCATGTGTCAAGGAAGATGCCTGCCCGCCCAAGCTGCTTTCCCCAGTGTCAGCAGTACTGTGGGAGCATGATCTGTCCACCAGCCTGGAGCAGCGATGTTGCATTGCATCTTCTCCTGACAGGGAAATGTCTCAGAGTGGTTTGATCACTGTGAAGCCATTTCAGAAAACTGACAGCATTTGCTAATGCTGAGTTCACACAGCCGTACAAGTCACGTTGTGCACTGGTCTCGTTTTCTGCAGCATGTCAAATCAATTGGGGAGAAGAAATGCCAAAGCCTACTTAAGAAAGAGCTGCTGTATTATTTGTCTAACTCAGAAGGTTTTTTTCTTCCCTTTTATCTCCTAATTTTCTTAGGTGTATGATTACTTTCCTATTTAAGGCTCATTGCTCTTTCAAAACAGAGCCTTAACCAGTTGGGGTGTGTCAGAGTTACTCACAGGGGATGGCCATTCCCACCTGAGCACTCAGATATCCCAGACTGATAGCAGATGCAGGTGGGGGAACAGTTCACATTCTGTGTGCAAGACCAAGCTCTGAAGTGTTTCCCCTTTCACTGCCCAAGCAAGACTCTCAAGGAATGCAAGGAAATTCTCCCCGAATTACAAATAAGTCCACCAGGCCTATGGGATTTTGCAGCCAGCGATTAAGCTTTCTTTCTACAGCTTCCTCACCAGAAGTGATGAAAAGCAGCCCAGGCTGATCTATATTAGTTCTGCACAGAAACACAAAATGCTCAGAGAGCAAAACATTTCCAGACCCATTGCTGAGCTGAAGTACAGACCCTGCTCCACTTTTCTTGGAAACTTCTGTGTCTCTGCCCTACTGTCCCCCAGGAAACTGCATGATTTTGCAGCCAGGCACAGAGCCCTATCTGAAAGATATCTGCAGCATTAGAGAAACCCAAATGAAAACTCAGTGAGCATCCAGCCACAAGTCTTCATCCCTAGAAATAGCTAAGCAGACTATCTCCTCTGGATTTGCTGGTAACAGGTAACAAAATATCAGGGCTCAAGAGAAATAGTTTTCTGCTGTGGAAAAGGTTTAGGCTGGACATTAGGAAAAAATTCTTCACAGAAAGAGTGGTCAGTCACTGGAATCAGCTGCCCAGGGAGGTGGTGGAGTCCCCATCCCTGACTGTGTTTAAGAGTAGATTAGATGTGGTGTTGAGGGATCTAGTGTAAGGGAGAACTTGTAGAGTAGGGCTGATGGTTGGACTTGATGATCCCAGGGGTCTCTTCCAACCTAAATGATTCTATGATTCTATGATTCTAAAAGGTAGGCAAACAAGGGTCTTCAAGGGACAGAAACACACTGCTGAGTATTCATACTGCTCTTTGTATTTTCTTTCCTCCAGGAACTTCAGAGCAATCCTTTTTTGATCATAGACGGAGTTAGCAGGTTTGATATCATGCAAGGAGAAATAGGTAAGGTCATACTCCTGTTTTGGAAAAGACTGGCACAAAACCACAACCTGTGATTGCTTTTCTATGTTCTGAGTGCTAAGTGGGATGATGTGGACCATGGTAGGTGCAGCAAAAAATTAGTGAAGGTCAATTAAGACTCATAGAAGTCCACACAAAATTTATTGCAGATATTTAGCAGGATTTCCAAACACAGCAGCTTTTATCCCTGCTACTTCTATTTGGCACCTACCTAGACCTAGCAGGTCTAGCAGGAACTGTCCCTGCCCATGGCAGGGGGGGTTGGAACTCAATGATCTTTAAGGTCCCATCCAACTCTAACCATTCTATGACTCTATGTATATAAGTATATAAGAACAAGCAACTGAGATCAGGCAGACGCTTCAATTGTAAGGGTCAAACTGTTTTTGAGTAGGTAGGCACAGTTCCAACATGTGTAGGACTGAATTTTGTTTTTATCCTAATGTCTTCATCTGACTCTCGGTGTTTCTTTTCCTGTGGGTATTTCTGTCCACCTTCTCTGACACTTACTTGGAGACTTGTCTGCATCCTGTATTGGTTCCCTCTTTTTCTCCTGGCCCATAACCATGTTTGTCTTTGGAAACAGCTCTGCTCCCATATAGAATGAAATGTCTTCTCATTTCTCACCATACTGAGAAGTATGAAGATTTCCTAAGCAGCGTTCTAGACTGCAAGTCTCAACATGACCACAAAAGATAGGAAGAGCATGAAAGTAGAAAAGGGTGGCTGAGTGACATCAGTTGCTTGCTTGTCTTCGGTTTCCAAAAGACATTGCTGGTGAAAATGGGCAGTAGTTCAGTGTTTTGGGGAGAGGAGAGGGAGGCAGTAGAACATTGGTTTCTTTTAAAAATCTAGGTCTTAGATATTGAAGTCCACTCTCCTAAGAGTCAGTTACAGTCCACAACAGTGAGTAATTGAACTGGATTCTTCCCTCCCTTGAGGTGACTGCTGGATGCTGGCTGCCCTGGGCTCCCTGACACTGCAGAAGCAATTTTTGGAAAATGTTTTACCAAAGGACCAAGGATTCCAGGACAATTATGCTGGAATTTTTCATTTCCGGGTATGTATTCTCTGATGTATTGGTCCCATCCAAGCCTGGCTGGTTGGATTATATAGGTGTCCAAACCACAGTCCCAGATCTTGACATCCTTGAAAGCTTTAGTTCTTCAGTGCTGACTCCCAGTTCAGAATTTTGCATAAAATCCCAACTTTTCTAAAGATTCCTTTTACTCCAAGTGGTGCAATCACACTTCAGGGAATTTGAAGCCCTTTTCTGAAAGTTAGAACTCCAGAAATACAGATACCAGCTGTTCAGATAGATTTGTGTACATACATGTTTTAGACTTTTTTTTCCAGTGTCTGCTTTGATTTGGACAGCTTGTGATGACTGTCAGCACACCTGTGTTCTTTATCTATTTGGACTCATATTCTGTTTCCCTACATAATTCACCTTGCCCTTTTAGCTCATGGAAATGGCCTGAAATTACAAATCCTTGGAGACAGATCAGAGAAATAGGCTTTTGATATTTTGAAAAGAGATTCGTTTTGGAGAGAGGAGTAAGGCTCTTTAGTAAATCTCACTTTCTACCAACTCTTGAAATTCTCTGAATCTCCCAGGAGACTGACTGGGATAGTAACTGGCAGGTCTTTCTTGCTTGTATCTGAGTCAACCAAATATATTGCGGGATTAGAAGCACTTGCAATACCATTAAGCTCCAGAAACTAAATTGGATGTAGAAAGAGTAAGTATATCCTTGGCCATTCCTTATCCCCCTTTTTTCAGTTTTGCTATATGCAGTTCAGTACCAAGTGACAAGCTCTGGCAGTGAGAATTCTTTGACCCCCTGGAGTGCTTGTGGAGCAGCATCAGGAGGATTATATCGCAGGCAGTCTACATTTTCTTCTGTTCCTTTGCTCCTTGGAATACCAGATGTTTCTGCCTTGGCCCATTTCCAGCATGCAGGGGTGCACTATATGAGATAAACCAGCTGAAGGGACACCGGTCCACTTAAAACACATTAAAAGGATACAAGCTAGATTGTCTTTCATGAGAGCTTTGAAAAGATTAGTTAGGAGCAATCCTTAAATCTTAAGCAGTATAAATACCTTACAGTATTTGAAAATGTTTTCTCTGTCATCTCATCTGCAAATCAATGCAACTGTTTCTGGCTTTCTGGCAATAAACCCCTGAGAAAACTACTCTGAACTGAAATACTTCTCAGCAATGCCTTTCAATTATTCCATCAAAGATATTTTACTGCCATCCACAGGCTAAGCCACCAGTCCTCAGTTCAGTGAAGAATCGCAAACAAGGCATATCATATGCTAATATAAAAATTTTAGCTTATAACTTTTTTTCACCCCTTTGGATCTGGAGCATGTTACCCCTCAGGAATACAAAGGGTTGCTCCAGTCTTCCTATAAAACACTGGCTGTTGGGTTGCAAGAGTTAAGGGTGTTAAGCACTCCATCAGCTGTAGTTAAGATGGGTGACATTTTTGTCTGGGGAATAAATACAATGAATTTTTTTCACCAGGAATTAAGTTAGTCCTGTGTTTATATAGGAATCACTTTCTCTGCCACAGGAAATCTAATGCCTCTGAGGCACCTTATGTCATACATTTTCAACTGAGGAAAAATCCCAGAAATATTCTGCGGAGATTGCAGGGGGTTATGACACAGTGCATCAACTCAAAACAGGGGGAATCTACCCTAAGTGTTAACGTCCCTGCTCTCAGGAAGAAACTGAGGAAATCCGCAAAGGCCGTAAGTGGTCAAGACCTCAGTTTTAGGACACATCTGAAAGGTACTTTCTAACACCATGCATAAGAGAGTAGTTGAAAGGTATGGGATTTTTACCTTGCTCGCTTCTGGAACTGGATTTCTCCAAGATCTCTGTCAAGGGAGGGGGAAAGGGAGGCAAAATATCAAGAGTATTCCCCTTATGATCAGCAACATCCTAGTATGTTGTTGTCATCAGCTTGCAACTGATCATTTCTTTTGCCTGCTCTTCTAAACCCAGGGAAACAAAATCCTGATTTAAAAGACTCATCACAAATATGGAGGTGAAGAGCATTCATCTTTGCAGCCTGACTAAATAGGTATTCTTTGTTTCATTCACTGTCATGTTCCTAGTTGCAGTACTTCATATCCTGAGTGAATCAGGAAATTTCATGCAGCCAGACACTCCCTCCCAAAGGTGAAGATATTGCCCCTCTCTGAAGGCCTGTGAGGGAGAATGGCATCTCCCATAGGACTTTTGCATTCCCAGAGCAGCCGAGGATTTTCCATGAGGGTTTGCATGGCCATTGTGGCTTTACCTGGCCCTGTGAACTCTCATGAGGCCAGCATCTGAAAGTCTGCAGCAGTCAGGACAAAGCACCTCTCTTTATCCAGCTGAAGAAAAAGACAGTACTACATTCAGAAGGCCTCCAAGCTTGATTTCCCTATCAAAGATGGTTAAGGAAGTTAGCTTCTGGAAAAATGCCATTCATTGGGCATGGACGGCATTAATCCCCACAGCCAGTTCCATATTGTTCCCTTTGTTTACCTATTGTGTTTGCATGTGAAGCACCACAGGGAAAGGTTACACCTTTTCTCCATACAGACCTGCTACCTGGTGTTGACTAGTGACAGGAGAATACATCAGGTGACTGAAAGGACAGTTCTTTTTTTGGACTGTCCTTTTGCCTCTGTCTGTTCTGGAAAGAGGACAAGCAGTGGCAGGCTCTTCCTCCAACCCCATCCTGCCAGAATAACGTAGAAACCACTCCTGGAGCTCAGTTTGGAGATTTCAGCCCTGCCACCACCAATGTAGAAAGTGAGAGGCCAGGGTGAGGCAGAGTAGTAAGGAGGATCAAACCTGCTTTTGGCTGAGCAGATTGTAAGCTGCTTTGCTGCTGGGCAGATCTGGTCTTGTGCTTTTCTAAAATAACAGCTCATTTTGGGGGTTTTTCATTGACCAAAGCTGTTGAAATAAAATCATGCTAGACTAAATCTATTGCTGGCGTACTTCCACCGGAGTCCTTAGCATTACTGCAAATAAGAGCTTGGCCTCTTATGATTGCAAATCATGCTAAGCTACATTAATCTGCTAATGACTCTGGAAATGGCTCCTTTAGTTCATCCCCACAGATCTCTTTCCCTGTCTTCTCCCTTGAAAAGTTTCATCAGTTGGATCAGCTGGAGTAACACCTGCTCTGTCCACATGCTGGAGAGACTGCTCACATCCTCCTCATCTATCAAGGAGATGGATAATGCCTCAAAAACAGTCTTTCGTCACTACACTGTCCCTGTCTGCGACAGCATGTCAGAGTCTTAACTGAAACACAGAGGAAAGAAAGTCTACAGACTAGATATTAACAGGGGCTCTTTGGCCAAGAGGTGGGCTGCTGAGGAAAAGCCGCATGCAGCCAAGGAGCAAGGCTCAATGAACCATCTGTGTGATTGTTCTTTATCATCTTGAATGCTTGCTATCGCCCAAGAATATTAGCATATTTCCCATGTCGAATCTTTCCTCCCACCGATTGCAGGACTGTTTGTATTCCCAAATGACTTCTCCTGCCACTGTGAAATCCAGCCACTTGGTAGAGCTTGTGTAACTATGTAGACCATCAGCCTGAAGCAGTTCAGGAGAGAACTTGCACATTTCCGTGGTTTAGATTAATTCCTGTGCTATTTCAGGCTGTTGCTTGGCATGAATACTAGCTCTTAAAAGAGGCTTATTCTTTTCTTTCACTTCCCTTTTTTTTTTTCCTCTCCTTTCCAGTTCTGGCAATACGGAGACTGGGTGGATGTAGTGATAGATGACCAGCTGCCATTCCTAAATGGAAGATACCTGTCTGTACACCCTCGAACATCAAATGAATTCTGGCCGTCCTTGCTGGAAAAAGCATATGCCAAGTAAATATACCTTGTACATTTTTCCACCTGGTGCTGAAGGGTGTTTCTGCTTTACAGAAAACACACAAAGTTCAGAGTAACAGCTGTGTTTGTTGTGCTTTCATAAGGAATAGTGCCTGCTGCAAACACAGGCCCAATAAAACCTGGAGATGTTGGTCTCAAGCTGAAGATCTAAGTGTACTTGGTCCGACGCTAGGATATTAATGCCTGAAAAGTAAAATGAACAAGGGAATCACTGGTGACACAAAAGGGGGTGGACATCTACTTTAAGCAAACTTCTTTGCTTCTGTTTCCCTTTCCATATTCTCCTCTGTTTAAAACTGCAGACTCTAAGCAGGGATTATCTCTGTTTACAGTCACTGATCAGAAATCATGCAGATATTTGGAAAAGGCAATGAGAGGAGAACATGCCCATTCAACATGCCCAGGAGAACATTCAACAACGGTTTAAGAACATGCCCAGGCACAACACATGCCCTCCTTTGAGTTTCTGGTCAGTTCTCACTTCACACAGAGAGCTCTGACTGTTGGCTCTGCGGAATAAGGCCACAAAAGTGATCAGGGGGTTGGAGCACCTTTGCTATGAGGACAGGCTGAGGGAGCTGGGGTTGTTCAGCCTGGAGAAGAGGAAGCTCCAAGGAGACCTCATAGCAGCCTTCCAGTACTAGAAGGGGGCCTACAGGAAGACTGGGGAGGATCTCTTTACAAAAGCCTGCAGTGACAGGACAAGGGGCAATGACTTCATGCTGGAGAAGAGCAGATTTAGATTGGGTATTAGGAATAAGTTCTTTACCCTGAGGGTGGTGGACCACTGGAACAGGTTGCTCAGGGAGGTAGTTGAGGCCCATTCGCTGGAGATATCCAAGGTAAGGCTTGACGAGGCCCTGGGCAGCCTGGTCTAGTTGGGGGTGTCCCTGCTGACTGTGTGGAGGTCAGATGACCCTAAAGGTCCCTTCCGGACTGGACCATTCTATGATTCTATAAATAAAGGAATAACTATTTTTATAAATCCTGAGGAGTAGAAGGATCAAAATATGGTCCCTTAGCATGTTACAATGCCCATTATTAAATGTGCTGAAGAGAAATTCCTGTGCTCAGGAAAGTATGAAGGGCTGGAACTTTGTACACACACATGACTTTCTACACAGCCCTACATCAAGCCCTACATTACCCATTTGCAATGCAGTAAAGACAGGCTGAGGAAAAGAGCTAATTATTTTGGCAGATTTGATCAAGAATAAGCAAATGTTAAAGCAGCATCTGAATCACTCAGGAGTAGGATGCATTTTGCCCCGAGATACCTCGGAAAAGTTGACTCAGGTTTCAGTATCAATTTGCTGCATAAGATTTTAATTACAAAGCAAACCAAACCTCTATTAAATTAAAGTTGCAAGCAATGCTGTTTATGAGATTCCCATTTGAGAAGTTTTTCCCCAGTGCCCATGACAAATTCTTTTCATCAGTGTAGGACAAGGACAACCCTTCAAAATACAATTAGCAGCAGACTTCATTTGATTACATTCATTAAATACAGTGTGTATGGTGGGGTTTAACAGCATGCTCTACCTGCTCTAAGTACAGCATGTTCCAGCTTATTTGCTGTCTCAATAAAAAGCACACGATAAAAACAACAAGGACTGTGTTGGCAATATTAAATTATTATCCTATTATTGTGCTCTAACAGAGTGAATTTGGAACAGTGCTGAAAACTTGTTTCTGCTTGCCTTGGGAGTACAGGCAAGTACCTTCACCTCTACCTTTCTCCTATTTCGCATGTGCAAAAGGGATACTGGCCACTTTTGTGTAGAGTCATGACAAGGTATGATGTCAAAACTAACAGTTCAGCTGCATTTTTTGAGCTGGAACATCCATTTGAACTAGTCACCCTTGGCTCCCTTCCTGTCCAGATGAAGAAAACTGGATATTTCAAGATGAGATGCAGCTCATTTCCCTCAAACATCTGTGTTGGCATGAGATGTACCTTATTTTCCACTATCTGTAAATAACTCCAGACAGCTGCCTCACATGGGAGTGAATGAATAGGAAAAAGTCCCTCTTTCATTCATTCCCTGGGCCATGTGTTGTGTCTAGTGATGTCTTTCAGCCGCATTTCCTTTCATTGCCTGGACCCAATGTTTACATATGCCATGCTCACCCCCTCAATGCAAATGTCCATTTTTGGAAACAATCACTGTAGAATGTTTATTAAAACACAGTGTAAGGACTAATTAATTTTTCTTTTCCCCCACCACTACCACTCTCCACCCCTCCAGGTTACGGGGCTCTTACCAGAACTTGCATGGAGGCTACCTTTCTGATGCTTTAGTAGACCTCACCGGTGGAATCCAAGTGCAATTTTCATTGAAGGATCCCCCTTCTGATCTGGAGGAGATATTGAAAGCAGCTGCCAAATCTCGGTGTCTGATGGGGTGTAGCACCTCAGGCCATGTGAGTCACAGGGCCAGGATCCTCTCTTGGTTTACCATGTTTGCATAAAGGTTGCTCTTTCGAGTGAAAAAAGAAATCCATAATCATTCCCTGTAATAGTTACAGCTTATAGATACCTGGAGAGATCTTGGCAGTAGAAAGTAGATAAGGCTACATAGTAAGTAATGTAAAGGCTTTTGGGTAGATGTAGGTGGATTGGTCTCTCAGAGAGGGGTCTGTGTCCTCTCTCCTAGCTAGTGATATTCTTCTGCACAAGGGCTGATTTTGGCCTCATAGCTTTGTGACTGATTCTAGCAAGGCCAAAACACACCTCACTTCTGTGAGAGGATGCTATGCGTTTTGATTTGCAAGCTACCAAAATGAATGCTGGGAAGTTGCAAAAGGCTTTGTGATGCCTTTTTATCAGAATGTAAGGGAAGAATGCAAAATCTGCAGTGTTGCTCCTGTAGTGCCTGGTTCATGAAGACATGAAGCTTAACTGCTACAGACAAGCCAAGGTCTAGTCTGTCAGACCAGATAGCTGAGGCCGGGCTCTGGCAGGGAAATTCTGGGGCTGTAAACCTCCCAGTCACCTAGTCTAAGTCATCCTGGAGTCACAGTAACTTGCAAATAAGTGAAGACCTGTAGTTTTGTTAAATTTACTGGGCTGCTTGTGGCTGCAATGGGAACAACAATCATGTTCCTCTACCTGAGATACTGCTGTAGTCAAAATCAAGTCTTCTTTTCTGCCATGTCAAATTATAGTTCTCAAAGTTGATGGCCATACGATCGCTGTGTGGCAGAGAGCTAAAAGCTGTGCTTTCTTCCTTCTGCAGGCACAGAGGAACATAGAGCTGAGGAACGGGATTGTACAGGGTCACGCCTACACAGTGACAGGAGCTGTGAAGGTAAGAGCAAGGACTCATTCCTGCCTGGTGATCTCGTACTGGTGATCCACTACAGGGTGGTCACACTGCTGTTCCATTCAGAATACTTTTTGTTAGCTTAGGGTTTGTTAAATGCACATAGTTCAAATTCCAGAAGATGGAAGGATTCTGGCACAATTGCAGAGGGAGGATATCCGAATCAATGCAACTTAAATTCACTTCTGTTTTGGGACACTTCAACAGCAAATACAGAATTTCTGGGGATTTTTCATGCCATGCTGACTTTTAAAAAATTCACTTTTCTGTTTCAAATGGGAATAGAAATCCTGGCTGAAATTCTGGAATTAGTGATATGATGCAATTCCGCATTTTTTCAGCTCAATCACAAGCTGCCAAAAATCACTGTGTGAAAAGTAAATAACTCACTGGTTCAAGAGCAGCATTTCTCCATCTTTTAAAGCTATTCTACTCATGCAGATCATCTCCTGGTTAGATATTAATATTGCTGATCTGAAAACAGGACCAATTTATCATACAGATCGAAAGAAATGAAGGATTTTTTGCAACCAGAAGTCAGAACAGGTTTTACCACAGCAAGCTGTAGTGCACACAAGGAGGGTTAACAGTGAGCAAGGCCAAGAAGGAAACAAAGCAATAGTTATGCTATTGAGCTAGATAGCTACAGCACATTTTAATCCAGGAACTTAAACACTTTGGAAAGGGAATGTTGTTTTCTCTCAGCTATTTTCTCCCTTCTCCCCTTCTCTTCAGTGTTTTTCTGTATGGGCCTGGCTTGCCATGGCATGCTTGGTGCCATCATCATAGTCAGTGTGCATCTTCTTGGAGGACACTTCCTTGTAGCCAAAAGGAAGCAGGTTGTTTTTAGCTTCTTGCTGTTCGTGATGTGTTCAGAGAGGGGAAGCAGTCTTTGCCCTACTTTCCAGGACTGCCAAGGCATCTGGAGGGGTGTCCTGTGGGGAAATTATTTGAGGCTGGCCAGGGGATTGGCCTTTGCCTGGGAACCACAATGACATTTGTTTCCAATGCTATGTGTGCACATAAGGAGAGACAGAAACAAAAGCTTCACTTCTCCTTCCCACTTTCACTAGTGAAACCAAACTGGTAGAAGTGAGTTGCTTCTGGCTCAGACCAGTGACTTGAAGAGAATAAAAACACAAGGAACTCCAGCTGTTGGAAACCATGGTACTGTAGATACAGAGCCACAAATTCTGTTTATCATCATCTCTCCATGCTGTCGACATTCACCCCAGGCGGTTTGGTGACCTCGTTCCTCAAAGTCTCTGCCTTTGCTGACTCACAGCATCTGATGTGCAGGAATAGGCACTGGACTTTCCTGAGGCTGTTGAAGTCACGCAGTGTGGCAGGAACACTGCCGCTTCCTTCTGTGTCAGCTATTCACTGTCCTCGGGAACCCAAAATTTTCTCCCACCCATCATTCCTTTACAATGAAGATAAAGGTACTGACTTTTAGCAACAGACAAATAAGATCAGAATTTAAACCAGGTTCCCAAGGTGTAGAAGATGATCCATTTCATAACCCATCTCTTCAATGAACATCACAATCGTGAAAAGCTGTGATTGAGTTTATTTATTGTTCCTGTTTACAGGTCCGCTACAAGAATGGCTGGAAATATATCATCAGGATCTGGAATCCCTGGGGCTATGGGGAGTGGAGGGGACCTTGGAGTGATGAGTATGGTCTTAAAGCTTTAATCTTAATAAGGAAAAATCACTTTTTTATAAGCTTATTTTAAAGGACCTATTCCCTGCACCCTAACAAAGGAGACATTTTAAAATCAATTCATTATAAACCTTTTTCTCATATGCAAAGGCACTGCCTACAGAAATCCAACCCATGGAAAACTAATGCAACATTGGTTTTATATGTGCTCCTCACTAGGCCTGACTCAGGTATCCCTTTTTGTCGATGTGCACTTTTTTCCCAGTGGGTAATTCCAGATAAAGCTTGGATGAAAGAGTTGTTATTACCTGGATTAAACTGTGGCTCTGTCCCCAGGCACTGGCTGGCTGCTTCTATGAAATTCTCCAGCAGCAATTATGCATCTACCTTCCTGCTTCTTCTTCCTCGCCCATGAGTCTGAATCTGGGAATAGGATCATCAGCAGAGTACATGAGCGTTGGGCAGTATTTTTATGCAGTATTGAACAGAGAGACAAAAAGGGCCATTGGTTATTGCAAAGGCAAAGTGCCACTGGATGGCTTGAACTATCTTTTGGATCCTACATGCAGCTTTGGAGATGCAAGGACCTCTTTGCTGTTGTTTGTGTGAGCTGACTCATCTTTTCTGAGGAGAGAAATGATAACAGAGAAAGTCTGCAATGGCATTTTGTAAATAAATATATATTAGTTTTCCTGGTCGAATCAGTGTTTTCCTGGCTAGAGAGATGTTCAGCTGTCACTCTTAGGTGATTTAATAGCCTCTCGACTCTCCCTGTTGCTAGGATCACTCCTAAGTTCTCTGCTGAGAAAAGTCAGGCTAGTGTGCTGTTTCTGGGTGGGTTGGCAGATGGTGCAGACATGTTTAGGGCTGGGATAGTAGCTCTCTGCTCAGACAGCATCCTCCTATTTTTTGGAAGGGTGAACTATAATCCCAACTGTAATTGAAATGTCAGTAGAGCATGCTCACAGGTAAACTGCATAAATCAAGAAATTATTGATTCATTCTCTGTTTATTTATCTTACACTCTGCAGAAAGTACAATTATCGCTTAATTATAAACATGCTGCTTGGAAACAACACATTTGATTGGCTAATGTGCCCTCTCCACATCAGCATGAATATCAGCACTTTAGAGTGCTGTGCCTTGGTGCCTCACTAACCTCTCCAGCACAGGGACAGGTGACTGGGGCTTGGAGGGCAGAGGCAGGATTCCCCATTCCAGGGGGAGTGACTCAGGCAGAGCAAAGGCACAGAGCTCTGTTTGTTGGCCTCAACTATGAAGGTATCAAGCACAGTACTTCTCCCAGTGTACGTTTTGCTCACCCCTCCTAATCCCTCATGACCTGATGGGCTGGTTAGGGGAATGGGCTGACCACAGAGATGGAAAATTATGCCTCACATCTACTTGTTTATTTGTTCCTGTTTGCAGCTCTCCTCAGTGGGACCATGTTGAGCCTCAATACAGAGAAGCCTACCTCAGAAATAAGAATGATGGAGAATTTTGGTATTTCTCTATTGATCCTTCTGTCTACCAGGTTTTCTATTTGTGCTCATTATGAAAAGGAAAAAAAAAAAAAAGAGTAATTTAGGCTAAGTTATTTGCTCTTAGTGATATCTCAAGGCACCTCATGTTGGCTGTGTGCAAACAGCAAATTGGAGGCTGTCCTGACTCCATGGTTTCAGAGGAAGCCAGACCTGTAGAAATGGAGGTGGCCATGATTAAGTAACAAACTGGTGGAAAAATATGAAAAGTGAGAGAAATAAAAATCCAGCTCCCTGAGATCTTGTCATTTTGTCACACTGCCCTATGCCAAAAACACCTTACAAACCTTGGACTAGTTGGTGCTTGGAGGGGACAAGTGGCTGAACAGGTCATAGAGCTTGTGCCCTTGACTGCTCTACAGGTGCTAGTGTTTTTTCACTGCCTCTGATGACTCTCAGATCTGGGTTAGCTGTGTATGAGCCATCCTTTGGAAAAGCTTTTCTTATGCAGGAAATGCATACTCGTCCTGCAAGGCTCTGAGGAAAGCAGGGGAACAGCATGCTGGGCTGAGATAGACACTGTGAGCTTGAGGAAAGCATGAGTGCAGGGCAGGACACTGTGGAGGGATGAAGCAAGGTGCAGTGGCAAAGGTGTGCTGGAGATAGCAGGGCTCTGCCTAGATACTTTTGGATGTCCCCTGTAGTCTCCCTGGGGCCATAGATGCAGTTAGGGGAGCCTAAATGCATTGAGAGCTGACGTCTCCTGCCAGGTATCAGCCAGCAGCTACAGCCTCCAGTGCCCCCAGCCTCTTTACAAGGGGGTGAACAATACTGGTGTCCCAAACTGAAAGATATTTTCTCCTCTGCAGGATGTCCTGTGAAAACTTCCAGGAGCAATTTGCCTGGTTGTATATATGTAACAGCACCCCAACGTTCCTGGACTTTGGAGACCAGCACTGTACAACATGGTCCGTGGACAGGCATAGCAACCTATGGAATCCAGTCCACAGGAACAACTATTCCTCAGGTAATAAATGCTCCCTGCAGTTACACAGTGCTTTCATCCTCTCCGCTGGTGCTTACAGTCAAACATGCCCTCTGAGCACCAAATTGCAGAAATACTGACTGCCAGTTTTAATGCCTGCTCTTTCACGTTACAGCACCTATCAGCTAAAGAGGCAGAAGCAAAGCAGCAGCAACTTGCTGCTGAGGTAAAACAGGGTACTTGTGATTTAGAAACCCTAAACTCTTTAAACCAAAATGTGCTTGTCTATCTTCTCTCAGCCAACTGGCTGAGAGAAAATCAGAAAATCTGGTCTGGCAAATACTGGTTTTACTGAGTGAGAAATAGTCTAAAATTAAGAGAATACGACATGAAAGAATTGTGCTACAAAGCTCTATTTTTGAAAGTAAAAAGGCCTTGAGCAGATAAGATCATTGGGTTTACTGCATGTGCAAGAAATCTTCTAGCATTGTGAGCTCTGATTATTAGTATTATTTTTAAAAATTTTTATCTTATCTAACTCTTCTCTAGCTGCATCACTATTGGGGATCTGTGTTTTTAATCTAAGATGGTAGCGTGTGGTCGATGAAGGAGCTTTTCTTCCTGCAATCGTCACTGACTTAGCAGCAAACAGGTGTTGGCTTACAGATTTCAGCCTCCTCCTCATAACCTTCATCACTGCATCTCAGGGGTGATAATATAGCAATGCCTGTGGAATTGGGGAATGAGTGAAGAAATGCAAGAGGCTGAACTGAGTGCATATGGGCAGAGCCATTTTCCTTGGAGCTGTTTTCCACCATCCCCCTAAAAATGTTGCCATCCAAGTACAATCTTGGCTAAATTGCAGCTTTCAAGCCACCCAGTGGAGCTACATGGCATAAAGTCTACATGGTTTAAGCAGATGCTGCCATCTCGGTCCTTTTTTCTCCAGTTTAGGCTTTGTACTTCTTTCTTATCAGGGATGCTTCCCATTAACCTTGGACAAAAAGAAACTTTTGCCCTCTGGTGCTCAACACTGTCCCATCTATCACAAACACTATTAGGTAGGAAAGGGACAGTAACTTTGACCATTTTGTGTTTTTCTTTTATGTGTTTATGATGTCTGAGCCACAGTTCCTTTCAGCTCAGCCACTGGGTCAGGCAGCTGATTAAGAACCACTGCTTTTCTGCCTCAAGGAATGTGTGCCATGTAGGTGAAGCAGATGCAAAGGATTTAAGAAATCCTCATAAATTTTATGACTTTGCCAGAGATTTCTACCATGATTAATGTGCAATTATTTTAACTCCAGATGCCTCAACTCCTACTGGTAATGTAGAGACTACAGTGCTCTGTTGCATTGAAAGGGTCTTGGAGCAGTAACTGCCTAATCCTCTGGGTCCATATAAGCAAGATCTTACACAGTAGGCTGCTACTGGGGTATCTATGTGGCAACTGTTAAACTATTAATACTTTCTCAGCAGGTGAAGTTTCAAAAAACCCTCAGTATTTCTTCAAAGTGACAGACTATGATGCCAAAACTTACAATGTAGTTATTTCACTCATGCAAAAACATGCTGAGGATATGCAGGATGCAAAAAAACTGAAGATTGGCTTTTTGATCACTGGGGTAAGCACAACCAGGTATCATAAAGACATTGCTGTTAATCGTGTGGCTTGTTATACCTCTACATGGAAATGAAAGGCTGAGTTACCTTTTGGGCTGTAAAAGAGCAGGCAGTATTTGGAGTAAACTTCTTGATGCCTTCTACCTTAGAATATCACAGCAAAAGTAGAGTTAGGCAGTCTTAGATTCCTTTATTCATGTCTTAAGAGGGGAAGGGTTGAACTTTCAGTTCTCTAGCACTCCAACATAGCCCTGGGAAGCTCAGGAAGTTGACAGGTTACAAGAGATTCCACAGCAATATCCTCTGTGCCCAGCAGTACTGGTGACATGCTTTGCTGACCTGGCACAAGGCACAATAGCCAGCACTAACCACAACAGTTGAGCAGAACTACAGGTCTAACAGGGAAGAGAATGACCTCTTTTCCCCAGAAATGGGCCTGTCTTATTCATACTCCCTTTTCTATCACAGAAATGCCACAAAAAAAGCCATTTTCAAAATATATGGAAGGCTTTTTTCAGGGCCAATGCACAGTCAATTCATTCAGATACCTGGGATCTCCACTAAGATTTCCTGCTTTTGTTGTTTGTTTTTTTTCTTCTTGGTGACTGTCCAGAGAGGTGCCATTTCGAGGGCAATCATTCTCAGAGTATTACTAGACTTACTGAAAGCTAGTGTGGATGCATGCTAGTCTTTTCTAAAATGGTTTTGTTGTTGGCTGAGGAAGATGGGATGGACTTGTTCTTAACCTGAAAAGCAAAAGGAAGCAGAGATTGCTATGACCCCTCCTCATCACTGAAGAGGTTTGCCCTAGTCCCAGACTTTGAATAACTAATGCCGTAAGTCCAATAACTCCTCATAAATGAAGAGCATGGCTTTGTAGCTCGTAAAAATAAAAAGTTTCTGAGAAATAAAAGATGTACTAAAAAAAGCATTTCTCCAGCAAGTGGAACTCACTACCCCTACGCAAGGAGATCCTCTGCCTGGTGCAGATACCAGCCCTCCATGGGGCCAGCTGTGCCACCTGGAAGGAGCTGCTCCTCCTGGTAAATTAGGAACTTGCTCCCTCCAGCATCCTCATTAACTGACCCTCAAGAGTCACCAGACATGGAGGTCCCTTCATACTCTTGCATGATATGTACCCACCTTGATTAGCTACCCTTTTTGACAGAATGGACTGTCACTGGTTGGTATGGCACAGGTCTTGTGTCCCTTGAAAAGAGGTTGTTTAATCAGAAAGTAGACAAGAGGAATGATTTGTGCTATTCTTGCTTTATCTTTAAAATGTCTGTCTTTATTTTTTCTCTCCTTCATTATATTCCCAAATATGGATGAAGTTCAATGAGACGTGGCCTCTGTGAGCTGTCAGTCCATGGCTTACCTCAGGCTCAGTTTAGGCTTCTGATCCCAGATGATCTCCGGTGCAGTAGGAGAACAGGCCATTACTTAGGGGCACTGGATTACTGTGGAACACCTGGTCAATGAGGGAAAAGGGGACTCTAACACTGCTCTGTCATGCCACAGCTTTGAGTAATATAATGATATTGGTAAAAATCCACCCAGCATATTACACAGAAAATATTCCCCCATGTACATAGCCTAAGTATTTTACCACAAGGGCTGGTCTACTAGCTGCTCATGGCCAGCCCAGTGTCTTGCCTGGCAGCAGCAAAAGCCAAGTCCAGAAACTAAAATCAGGGTAGGTGTTCAGTGCTATTCCCTTGGTTTATTTCCCAGCATCTCGCCTCGGTGCCTGAGGGCGGTCAGAGGTGGTGGCATTTTTGTGCAGAAGTTTACAAGCAATTTCCTTTGCACAAGGGGAGTGCAGTTGCTATGATTCACGTGGCTTCACTCTTCCTCCTTCAATGGCTTTCACTGCCTTTACTCATTAGCTGCATCATTCATTGTTCGATACCTTTTGAGATGCGTCAAATTGTTGCTGTGAATAAAAAGAATATTATCCCTTGGTAGCTTAGAGAGGGGAATGAAGTGCAGGCAAGGATGCAAACCAGAATGGACGTACCTGATAGCTCTAGGAAGCTTTTGATTAAATATAGACGTGGAACACTAATACATGGCTCTGAGGGAAGTTTAATGTCGTGTGATAGAGCTGAGCGATGTATAGAGGCTGATTCTTATCTCGCACTGGTTTTGACTCCATTGAGATATTAATCTGCTCCTACTTTTTACTAGAAGGAATGTGGAATGAGACCCAAAAGTAAAAAAAAAGATTACACTATTTATTTCTTTGCAGCATTGCCCATTTCTATCTGCTGAAGATCCGACCCATAATACTTGGCAGTCTACATACCTCCCAGCCGTCTGTAGCAGTAGTCATCTTTCCTTTTTTTTCTCCCAAAATAGCAGTTTTATGATATTTTCTCCTGAAGGCATGGCTCATAAATAACTCTGCCATGCTGTATAACCATTCTAAATGGAATTTATACATGCTGATGTATTTTGGGGAATATGTTTAGTAAGGGTTTTTTATTATGCTATCTTTACATGTCATCATAGTAATAGCTGCTGCATTATATTTGTTTCATCTCAGCAAAAATACTGGAATAACAGAAGAAAGATCAGGATACTCTGTTTTCTTGTGACACTTGCTGGAAGGTTTGAGTTGTGATTTTTGAAACATTGTCATCTGGGTGAGACACTCAGTGAGCTCTCTGACCACTCTGAGTCACGCTAGATCCCAGGGAACTTTCAGTAAGAGTACTCATCCTTGATTCCTTCATGAACACTGATCTGCTTAATGCTAATTGAAGTTCTCTTCAGATCCACTTAAATAGATTTTGCCTTCTGTTTCTTTCAGTTCTTCCACCCTTGTGCATTTTTGATATGTCCTTGAACAAAGTCTGTCACCTGGATGGGCTTTTCATGCCGCTGGGGAGGTTAAGGCATGTTAGATGCAATGTATATTTAGAGTGCTGTGGGAATGTAAGGCTGCTGTAAGTGCACTTTCTGATTTACTTTGGTTCCTGACATGGAGGAGAGATAGCCAGCTCTATTTTTCTTTCAGGAGAACTCCAAAGTTCTGAAACAAATTTTTTCCCTGACTCGAGACGTGACCAACTACTTTATCTTGCGCCCTGGAACCTATGCTGTCATTCCTGCTACAACAGAGGACCAAGAACTCGAATTTCTCTTACGAATTTTCGTGAAGAATCAAGACTACAATGAGTAAGATGATAAGCAGTCCTTACAGGTTCCAGACTTACAGTGTGCCAGGACTTAACAATTTAATGTCAAGATAACTAATGTTGCAATTTGATTGTAACATATTCCTGAAGCGTGCTGGGAAGACACAACCTAGTGTTAAGCACCATGCTGAGGGAAATCGGATGTTCTGTCAGATACATAGGGTTGGCCACTGCAGAACAGGACAATGGCTCATCTGCAGCCACCAAGGGTCTCAGCTTTGGTGCAAAGAGCCACAAAGAGCAAGCAAGAATTGTGAAATACACCCTCCCCAGTTGTGGGGAAGTCCCTCTTGGGTGAAAGGAGGACTAAGAGCTTGTTTTTCTTAACAGCTGTGATGTAGTTTCTTATGTTTCACCAGCTAGATGCTAGACAGCTCAGGTCTCATTCTGCTGAGAAAAGGACCTAGAGATGCGAGGAGCCATGAAAGTGCCTTGAAGCTTTCACACAGACATCTCATAGGTAGGCTGCAAGGGCTCCATCTGTGTATAAGAGGGACCTTGAAGAAAAGTTTAGTGGAAAAATGATACCTTAGTTCATGCAAGGCAGCTATTACCACTTTTTCACATAAATATCTGAGTGTCCTTTACGAAAAGAGCAAGCCCCAGCATTCAGCCTTTAACAAATGACCTTCAAGTGCCAGGTACGCAGTGTCTTTCCTTCAGCAAGATATTTAGTGGAGATGACTTCACCTCTTACCTCAGAGGCCCCTATCTTAATGAGATTGCTTTCTAGGCTTTGGCCCCTGGTAGAAATAGCCGAGAACCAACTGAAGGCAACTCCTTAGTCATGGAAAACAAACATAAGAATTCTGGGCTGGAATGCCTTCAGCAGGATGAGTCATATACAAGTCGCTTCAGCCTTGATAGTTAGGTCTTTCCAGGAGAGCCTGTGACCTTCACACACCTTCCTGAGCTCAGCCAAGCATGGAGCCCCCTTTCTGTTGGTCTTTGCAGGACTCACATGTATAATACCACAGCTGCTATAAAAATAGCATCTGGCTTGCCTAATTTCCCTATGAAAAGCAAAGCTCAAGTCTCAGGAGGAATAGTGACCCCAGTTCAATTACCGGCAGTTTGCAGACATTTAAAAGATGTTGCCTTTTAATAGCCCAGATGCTGGTTTTATTCCTTAAGCCAGGCAAAGAGAAAGCAGGTGAAAATTTTACATGACTCAAGGCAGGGCAGCCCTGTCTTCTGTGTGATAAGGTTAGTCCTGGCATGCTTGGAGTGAGACAAGTTACCGTTTGCTGTTGGTGCCAGCAGGGCCAATTTGGGGAAGGCAGTGGCCTCAAAGCAGCCAGAAATTCAGATCTGCTCATTTCTGGTTGCACAGAGACCTGGCACTGGTGAAACAGGCTTGACTGAACTGCAACAAGCTGGGAAACGTGTGTTGGGGCATCTTGCAGGGCCATGGGCTGGGAGAGTGTTCCTGTTGGTGCCTGCTGCATCTGCAAATTAATGCTCTGAAAAGCCCCTTCTCTCCCAGTTTTACTCTTTCAACTCTTTTTCAGGAACTCAAACTTCCTACCTAGTCCAGCACTGCCAATGGTAAGAATCTGTGAAAAACTGATGTAGATACTGGTGGTGGTTGATCGTTCCCAGGAAGCTGACCTCTTGGTAGCTGCTTCTACTAATTCCTCTTTTACCTTCCCTATATACAAGACACCACTCTGCTTTTCCCTCTTTCACCACCCTCTGCCTGTCCCAGAGTTTGCCTCTGGCACCTTGTGACCTTGCTGGGGCAGCAGGTGACCAGTCTGAAGTACCTCTCTGCAGAAATGGGAGTGAAAATGAAGCCCTTCCTCTTCACATGTCTTTTTTGGAGCCTAATTTTTTGAGGGAAACAGATACTACACAATCCCTCTGTCAGCCTGTCCAGCTGCATGTCTTTTAAATACCTCCAGGGATGGTGACTCAACCATTTCCCTAGGCAGCCTGTTCCAATCCTTGACAACTCTTTTAGTGAAGAATTTTTTTCCTAATATCCAGTCTAAATGCTCCATCAGGGGAGGTTTAGGTTGAATACCTAAGAGCCGAAGGCATTAGGGCTTAGGCTTAGATTATTTTGGGAAGGTTTATAATGCTAAGGATACTTTCCTTTAGTATTTGGTGGATCTCCTCAGCAGAGGGTTGAAAAAAAATCCCTTA
This sequence comes from Jacana jacana, assembly GCA_013400555.1. Taxonomy (NCBI): domain Eukaryota; kingdom Metazoa; phylum Chordata; class Aves; order Charadriiformes; family Jacanidae; genus Jacana; species Jacana jacana. The sequence goes on along the minus strand of VZTM01035043.1, from coordinate 29,243 downwards.
ACTATAGAATTGCAATGGCTCAGGGGCATTCAGCCTGCCTTGTGACTGAGAAGACACAAGAGACTTTATTTGTTTGGCTCACATGAATCTTCACATGCTCTAAGCCAATTGTTTCAACTGAAGGCCATCAATAGTCATCAGGCTTTGTAGCTCTGTAGTCACATGTTGACTTGCTGAACTCCATCCTGGACATGTTCTGTTGTCTTCCTCATGCCCTGAGCTGCTCCTTCCTGGTTGTTCTATGATTACATCTAAACCATGCTTCTTCCTTCATTGCAGTCGCCCTTTCTTGCTTCTAGTCTTTCAGGGTGGTAAAACTGCAGTAATATGTACTGTACTGTACATTCCCTGCCCTCTGTAAAGTGCTGTTTGGATCTGCAGACTTCTGCCTCTGGTTGTTTTGTAAGTGAATTATTTATGTACTTACTTTGTCTTTGATCCAGGATGTACCACGACAGAACCAGGACAGCTCCTACAAGGCTATCTTCTTAAGATACGCTAAGCAGGTATCCTATCAAAAACATCTTGCCAAAAAATAATTAAAGAAGGCATGTGGACTTGCAAAAAGAAAAACTGATTTCTGATGTTGATACAAATACATTTAGAAAAATGTTTTTTGGAAATGTAGCTCCATCCTCAAGCAGATACCCTGAAAACAGTATTGATTCACCTGCCAAAACTACCAGAAAAA
>VZTM01035043.1:0-28259 GCA_013400555.1 Jacana jacana | reverse complement strand
GGGTGAAGCTAGCAAGTGTTCCCATCACTGCTGAAAATACCCCAAGGTGATGGGAGTGCCTTTAACTCCCCTGCAGACTCTTTTAGGGAAGGGACAAAGACAGGCCCAGTAGTGTGGAGGGGTTTGTTGTGCTCCTGAGGGGGTTCTGCTCCTCTGATATAAGTAGAGGTCTCTCTTGGTTACCACAATACATAAATAAAGATGTTTTGGGCAAAAGTGACACAAGAGGAAACTTTATGTTCACAGGCCTTTCTTTGCTCTTTATTCTGCATTAGGGCTCAGTTATTGATGCCTTGCAGCTGCAACAGCTCCTTAATGAAGTGATCCTGCAAGGTAAAGCTTTTTACAACTCAGCTAATGTCTTTGGTGCTTCTGTACTCTTAGTCTAGTGTAAATTAGACAGAGGATTTAGTGGTGTCCTGATGGTCCTCAAAAAATCATCACTGTGGCTTACTGCACTGTTGGATCTTGAAGAATGAGAACTGCCTTCACCAGGTTCCTTTACATTCACAACAGTTTGGTTTTATTTTTTTTTTAAAGAAAATCAAAGCAATATCCACATAAAGAAGGCAATATAGCCCAGAGCGGTTGCTATCAGACTCTTTAATGCCATCAACAAAGCTATGCATCTGCTTGAGCCAGATTTCACTCAACCCTCTGTCTCATAGTTCTGCCAAGGGATAGCCTCTGCTTCACAGACCTACCCTACTCCATGCTGCCCTTCTGGGTGGTCCTGCAGCCCCCAGGAGCCCCTCCCTTCCTGATCCATACCCCAGCTGCAGCAAGAACTCAGTCCCTGACTGGGCTGCATCAGTAGCACCCCAGGGAATTGGGCCTCCCAGTCTTGTTGCTGCCACCTGGTTTCTCCCAGTTCAGCCCTGGCCTCCATTGCTCTGCAGAGGCCTCAGGCTGGCTTTCAGCATTTCCCTGTCTTCCCAATCTGCCCACCTCAAAATCAGCATGAGACAGGGGCACAACTGGAGGGCTCAAACCAACTCAAGTATGCACAAGGTTCAAAGCGTTAGTAAGACTCACTAATTCAGCATAAATGGCCTTTCTTCCTTATTCAAGAGGAAAAAGTTTTCACCAGGGCAGGTAGGTGGACTGGGACTATGTAGAGCATTTTCCTGTGAGCCCCAACAGGGCATCCATCCTTGGGGAAGGGAGCAGTAGAGATCTCTGAGACACGTTCAGCTCCATCAAAAGGGACCTCAGTCTGGCATGTAGCCTTTGCTGCTCTTTGAGAATCTGAGCCAGATCTGGGGATTTTTAGCTATGTAAGCCTTCAAACTGGTGTCCTCCTTCCCTCTGAATGGTAAACTCTGTCACTTCCCTTGTTCTCACTAATTCCTTCTGTTTTATCAATCCTTGCAGATGAAATGACCAGCCTGGGAGGAACATTCAGCTTCGATTCATGCAGAGGCATTTTAGCTTTGATGGATGTATCCTTTCAGCAGAAGCAATAAACTTCCCTGATGCTGCCCATCCTTGCCTTGAGTTATGGCTGAGCTGAGCATCCCAGCATGAGAACCTGCAAGTAAATATTAGCCACAATCCTCAATAAATAACTCTCCAATAACTCTCCCAGAGTCTATGTGGGACTTTGCCATGTATGCCCTGGCTCTGATGTCTCTGCTGAAAGGTGAGAGTCAACCTTCTGCTGCCAGCTTACTTTTTATTCTTGTTTTCCCCTCTGCAGAGCCCAGGGCTTGGCCTGGCTTAACCCTTGGGCCTAGGCAAGGAGCCAAGGAGGCAGGGAGGCAGCACAGAGCTCAGGCTTCTGGAAGAGTTCAGCTCTTCAGTCATGGCTCCAACCATGCTGGCCTGTGGCAGCTCAAGCTGGGTCTAAGCTGGCATTAGTGGGAGAAGCACTGTCACCGCCGAATCACAGGCAGACCATTCATCCTTTCCAGTGTACCTTCCCTATACAGATGGACTATGCAGTCTTCTTACTGTTAACAAGGCAACACTGGAAATGCATTGCTGATCGTTGTAGATCAAGAGGACTCATTGATGAAAATATACATTCTCCCCCAAGTGTTTTCTCCCCCTTGCTTACTCACTGTCTCTTTTCTTCCACGCCTTGAAATAACTTTGAGATATTTTTAGATCTTCACAAACTGCTAGGGAATTAATAAAAATGGCCATAAGGCCCTCTCTCTCGTTTCCTGCATCTAGCCAGTGAAAGAGACTTTCCCTCCTTTCCAAATCCCCTCCTGGGCTAAGTGGGCACTGCGAATACATGTAACATGCAAAGAACTGACAAAACCACTGCTTTGCTTAAATTCAAGATGGATTTTTCATTCTCTGGGCTGCATACAGCCCATGTACACTGTGACCTACCCCAGCTTTTTTCCCTCAGGTTTCATGGCAGTGGCACTCATCAGCTTATATTTCATCGGTGATGAGTTTTGCTTTCAGAGAATTCTCACCATCTCAGCTGCATTAGGTGAGGTGCTGCATGTATGGCCAAGACTCCTAGATGGTGTACAAAGGGTAGTGGGTTGACTGACATAGTCCTTTGAGCACCCCTGGGGGATGTAACTTCACACCTCTGGACTCCTGCAGCTCCTGGAGAAGTTNTTTTTTTCCCTCAGGTTTCATGGCAGTGGCACTCATCAGCTTATATTTCATCGGTGATGAGTTTTGCTTTCAGAGAATTCTCACCATCTCAGCTGCATTAGGTGAGGTGCTGCATGTATGGCCAAGACTCCTAGATGGTGTACAAAGGGTAGTGGGTTGACTGACATAGTCCTTTGAGCACCCCTGGGGGATGTAACTTCACACCTCTGGACTCCTGCAGCTCCTGGAGAAGTTTTTTTGTGCCTGCAGCATATCTATGGCTCAAAGGCTGTTGCTGCCTTCTGATGGCAGGCATCGGGATTGGCTCCTTGTGCCCTGGACTCCTTCAGTGCCCGTTCCTCCAGAAGGATCCAGCTAGAGCTAATGCTGCACTGCTTCATGTACAGAGGCAGGACAATGTGCACATGTGGCCTGGAGCACAGGGTCACCTTCATCCACAGGGGCTGCTGTGCTCAGTGGCTAAATGTCAGCTGAAGCAATCACTGTGGGTTCCCCTGTGGTTAAAGGCACCATATAAATAGAAACCTTTTATTGTTTGTGAGCACAGGTATGAGCAGCTGTACAAAGCGCCAAAGAAGGTGAATTTAACCCTAAGCATAATTGAGAGCAGAAAAGCTCTTGACTTTCTCAACACAAAGCAACAGACAGAAGAGTCTGCATCTTATGTCTTTCTTTATGCGAAGGCAGCATCTCTGGGAATGAAGAGAGCCAGGTTTAGTTCTCATTAACTGTTCAATTCTTAACTAAATGCACAGCCTAATTCGAATGGACGACTCACCCTGAGGGAGTTCGGGAGCCTCTGGCGACGTCTCACTAAGTACATGGTACACGGGGGTTGCTCTCTCTTCTCTGCTGATACTGTGACTCTTGGGCTTTTCATCAGTGGTGGGCAGATGCTCTGTGTTATCAAAACACTGGGGGGGAAATGTTGCTAAGGTTGCTTGCTTAGTGGGTCAGGTTTCCATCCTCTTATGCAAAGGGTGAGAGCTCTGGAAGCAGTGGTATGTGTAAAGTGCTCCAAATGAGCAGCTGAGTCTTTTCTAGTGCAGGGAATATTGGGGTGGAGAAGATAGAAAGGCCAATTAGGCTTGGAATTTGATGGAAATCTCTGTCTGTCACTGCTGGCAATTTTTTTTAAAAGCTTTCTAAGATGAATTCTTGAACATAGTCACCTCAAAAATGTCCCTTCCTCATTGCTGCAGTTTGTGGTGGAAACATATAGGAATGGATGAAAGTTTATCTGGGGGAAATATCTCTGCTTCAGGATAAGTATTAGGTCTGAAAACAGTGAGGAGAGTAGCTTGGTGTTTACAGTCCCACCTAAATTCAGGCAACTTCCCTATGTCAGGTCCTTCTCCCAACAGCCGTGCTATGGGACAGAAAGATTTTCCTGAAACCTAAGAGCTGGGTGGGATCTACTTTGTTTCATCCCTTTTCAGATGGTCTGAGGCCACCTAGGACATGGGGTGCCAGTTCCCCATGGTGCTCTTACCACAAACAGTACCTCAGGGGTGGCCTGTGGGGTTTCAACAGTGTGTTTGGGAAAGATGACCCCACAGTATTCTGGGACTTATTTCATGTGTCAATGTCTTTTTGTTAGTGGAGGTGTAAGTACTCCCTTCGCTGCCTGTACACATAAACCAGGGAGAGTGAGTGAAAAGTCTCCCACCCCAAACTGTGGGATTTCTTATGCCATAACCTTCTGGAAATGGATCTCCCTTGTCATGGTCACCCCATCTCATCTGTTGAACTTCCTTGCAACCTGTTTATTAAGGAGGGAATGCATCCTACATAATTGGATGCAGTAGTAAATTTGGGGAATATTGATATGGGCTTGAAATCTGCCTTTATTCTGTTTTGCAGGATATTTTCATCAAGAATGACAGAAATCGTTCTGGATTTCTTGATGTGTCTGAACTGAAGAATGCGATACACACAGCAGGTACATCCCCAAGTACTGAGCAGCTCTTTTTCTTATCCCTGTGTCAGTGAAGGAAAGAATGAAAAAGAGAGAGGAAAGAACAAAGAGCCTAAGGGAGAAATTGGTTTGGATTTCCCAGAGGTGCCAGCTAAATCACAGCTCTGCATTGTTTCAGGGCATTGAGACAGAAAGCTAATTTAAGGGAGAAGCTCTTTGCTTTGCAGCTGGGGAGATGCAGAGAAGCACAGCACTGGCCAGAGCCTGCAAACTGATTTATTCATAGTCTCTCCAGGTCATGGACAAAATATTCACTAGTTTTGTCCATGGACAAAACAGTCCAGGAGCAAGGAGCAGTCCATGCTTGCACTTACCCCCGATTCTGCAGTTTCCCTGCAGGACAGTGACTAAGTCTAGAAGGGAAAGCCACAGTGACAGACATTTATTTAGTTTGCACTGACCTCTGTTGGCTACACGAATCCTGAAACTCTCAGTGAGTGCATGGGATCCCTTCACACGAGTGAAGCATTTTAGCTGGATCGTCTCTCTGTGCGTGAAATGCAGCTCTGACAGCAATCCTCTTATAATCATAATGTAACTAAAGTAAGGCAGCTCCCATTTGGTTCCCTGGAGCTTGGAATGGTGGTGTCCCCAGTAGAAACCTGCTGCAGAAGTGCTATCTGTGGAAGCCATCGGCTCAGGGGATGCAGGTTGAGTTCTTTCGTTGCTGTGAGGTGAGAAGAATGTGAGCATCCTCTGCCCGAGGAGCACAGGACTAATATAGCAAATGTCAAAGGAGAAGCTGCCAGGCCCATTCTGTAAGAAAGGTGCTAAAGTGTAAAACTGGGAGGAAAATTGTACATTGAGAAGTCCTGGCAGCTGAAACCGTTCAGCTACTTGAAGGTATAAAAAAGCATTATTAAATGGCAAATTCAATATATGTTAGGCTACAAGTAGTTCAGGGAAGGAGGCAGAGGGGCAGAAAATTTAAGGCTCATTCTTGCCTTCTGAGCAAGACAGTTGCGTCAGTTGAATGTGGATCTGGCTTTGCATTAGGATGATCCTTGTCCTGGCTTTTAAGCAGGAAGGAGTGGACAGGCCCAGGAAGCCTTTGGGAGGTTAGTGCTACCTCTGGGAATGGCATTAATGTACCAGATAACAAGGTACTATAATGTGCTGTCCTGAAAATCAGGAGTCTTTACCCAGGGTAGCCACAGACACCCCAGTGGCAATATTAAATGCATCAAAATAATTTTTAAAATAGGAAAATGTAGAGTCTGTATTTTAAAACAGAAAAAAAACCAACCAAACAAAAAACGGAGCGTAGAACCCAGGAAATAAAAAGAGTGGGTAATAACCTCACAAATATGTAACTGCAAGTAAATGAATCACCTTGGGAACAGAGAGGTCAGGCACTCCTGTCTTGTTGGTAAGATTAATTGAGAGGCATTGCCAGGTGGGCAGATTTCAGAGCAGGTATGTATCAGACAGACCATGCCATATTGTTGGTGTTTTACTGGTGTAAGATACGGCTATAGCATCTTGTAAGCAGCACTGCAGTGATTGCCAGAATGCTCTCTGGAAAGTGCTTGATTGAATTCCCACTGCCTTCAAAAAGTTAAACATTAGATAAGACTCATTGCCCACTACTACTGTGTTTCTTGGCAGTAGTTTAAAACCAGACTCAAAGACAAAATTCCATTAATTAGTTTTTTTAAATTAATAACTTTTCCTCCTAGGAAAAAAAAATAAGAATCTAAAGTCAAGGTTATCGTAATTTGAAATGTGGCTCAAGCCTAAATGTATTTCCACTATGTAAATATTCAGCACTGTGTGTTTGATTCCTGCTGGAGACCTTCTCCACTGGACTCATGCAAGCAGTTTGTCAACACAGAAACCCACCTCCATGGGCTGTCTCTCCCTGTACACAAGTATAGAGAAACCATTTCCTTCTTTTCTGCTTATTCAACTAATTTATCTCCGTGATGAGTTCATTTAAAAGTGAAAAGTGTAAGGCTGATTGAAAAAGCAGGAGAGCTACTTCTCTTCCAGCTGAGCCACTAAAAACTAGGAGTGAGCAAATGAGACTTTTCTGAAGTCTTAAAGAATGCATTAAACCAAAGATATCAGTCCAGCTTTCTGCAGAAAAAATCTCTTTTGTTTAGCAAATCAGCTTTTAGTGCAAAATATATTTAAATTATTTCTCTTACATGGCCAGCACATTTAGGGTAGTTTTATTTAACTAATAAAACAATCATTCTAAAAGGCAATTTTTGTTCATTCAATTGAATACCAATTTCCATCCAAACAGACTGTGACACAAATACTGAATAATCAGCTAATAAAAAAGAAATGCACCCTTCACCGTTTTCTAATAGAAGAGAAAATGTAAAAATTAAGAATCCCAGGCTTGCTGTACCACATAATAGCATGAGCGTGCGCTATCTCCCTGTTTAGCAGAGACAGAGGTATTGTAAGTGCTGTGCTCAGACTTTAACAGTTATGAGCCAAAGAAAATCACTCTTTCTGACAGAAAATAAAAGCTAAAAAAGCAAACAAGATAAGAAGCAAAGCAAGATAACACTTGATTATTCAGCTCAATGTTTCCTGCCTGCTGACCTGAGCCACAGTTCGAGGAAGCGACCGGAAGGACTTTGATCTTCCATCACCCTTCCCTGTCTCTTATGCACAAACCTGGGGAAAGGCAAGCTGCTCCCCAGGGATGCAAAGACCTGGTGCGACACAGTGGGGGCTGAAGAACAGCCCCAGCTTCTTTTCTAGGGTGCACACTGCCATCAGACCCTGTCCATCACCCCACAGCATGTCCCACAGTGCTGTCGTTCCTTTTCCTTCTGCAGGTCTGCCCACCAACGAGCAGCTCCTGCACCTGATGACCATGCGGTATGGTGATACTGCCAGAAGAATTGGCTTCTCGGACTTTGTGTACTGCATGCTGCGCCTTGAAACCATGATCCGTGAGTCTCAGCTCCATGGCTTGGGGTCCGTCAGGGACATAGTCGCAGGAGAGCTTGTGAAGCCCCACTGTGGGCAGCAGAAGCAGGGAAAGGACATGGTGCTAGGTATGGTCATAGAATCATAGAATGGTTTGGGTTGGAAGGGACCTTAACGATCATCTAATTCCAACCCCCCTGCCATGGGCAGGGACACTTCCCACTAGACCAGGCTGCTCAAAGCCCCATCCAGCCTGGCCTTGAACACCTCCAGGGACGGGGAATCCACACCTTCCCTGGTCAACTGTTCCAGTGTATCACCTGCCTCACAAGAAAGGATTTCTTCCTAATGTCTAATCTAAGTCTCTCCTCGTCCAGTTGCTGTTACTTGTCATCCTATCACTCCACTCCTTGATAAAGAGTCCCTCCCCATAGCTCCTGTAGCCCCTTTAATGTACTGGGAGGCTGCAATAAAGGTTTCCTTGGAGCCTTTTCTTCTCCAGGCTGAGAACCCCAACTGTCTTTTCCTGCCCTCGCAGCAGAGGTGCTCCAAACCTCTGCTCCAAACCTCTGCTCATCTTTGTGGCCCTCACTGGACCCTTTCCAACAGCTCCATGTCCTTCTTGAGCTGAGGACTCCGTTATCATCATATGATAATACTTGTCTAACAGTGTAGCTTGGAAAAAACAAAACCACCTGAAGTCCAGGCACAGCCCAGGTATGCCTTTGGGCAGCCTGTTTGCCAGAAGGAAGATTTGTCTCCTGCACACAGGGGCAACTGGCAGGTACAGAGTAGTTTAGTGCTGGGAGAATGCAGAAGCTGGGAGTAGAGTGATGTCCTCGCTGAAAGGTGCCAGAAGGAAGGTTGGGCCTCTGCTTCCTGCCAGCGGCACCATGCTGCCCTGTGATTTTCCCTGCTGAGGAGCGATGGTAATGTATATCCAGAGCTTGTTCAGCTGTCAGTCCTTTTTTGCTGCATGAATTTCACCTGGCCTTTACTGGCTTGCTCTTAGAGCCTCTTTGCAATGACTCATTTTCTAAAAACAAATTGTGTCCTTGTGCTGGTGCCCTTCCACACAAGCTTGAGCATTCTGGTCCACAGGAGAGCTTCCTCCAGGGTGGTGTGGAGCATTGCCAGTACCACAGAGGGGAGAATACATGCATCCAAGGCTAGTTTGGATGAAAGAGGCAACTCATCTCAAGTGGAAGACTTTCTCCTCTGGTTAACATTCGGAGAAGTCTGAACCACAACAGGAAAGGTGCTTTTTGTTTATTTTCCTGGAGAGATGTTCCCACCAACTGCAGTGAAGTTCTGTCTGATTTTTCGTAAGGAGAAGGTCTGAGATCCTTCTCAGAGGGTATACACACCCATGCCCCGTGTTGTGTCTAGCTATTGTCTGGCTGTAGCTAGGAGGGAGTGTCTGTAAATAAGCCTTTGCCTGAAACTAAATGAAATTCTGTTTTACAAAACTTAATTTTTCATTGTTATAAGTATTTTGACTGAAAATAGCTGTAGTTAAACCAACGTGGCAATTGTGAACCATGTGCTCGATTATTGCTACCAGCAATTTGATTCATCTTTGGAAAGAACCAGGTTTCAACAGCACGTGGAGATAAGTGTTCGGGTTTTGCCCACGTGTTTTTATCACTGATGTTCTCAGGGCCAATAGTGGTCAACGGATCTGCCCGGATGACGCTGCCTAAAACCCCATTTCAAGGGAGTACGGCAGAAGCAGCTCAGAAAGTCAGAGCCTGTCCTGATTTTAATGCTTTTGTTAAAAAACAGACAACTTGTAAAGCACACATTTTTTTGTGATTATATAAGTCACTCACTGTGGATGAGTATTCTTATGCCTAAATTAGTACCATGGGGTTTTTTTTATCTTTAAAAAAGATTCTCTTACATTTTAAGTGCCAGTGTAAAGACAGCTCCTTTACATCCATGTGGAAAGGATTCTCTAAAAGTTTCATTGCTGTCTGTAACGAGTCTCTTAAAATGTTCTCAAGTCTTTTGGTTATCACTTTACAGAGGGTTTAATGTGGAATACATTTCTCAAACTTTTCAAATCATTGTGAATAAGGTTTTTACAGGAGAAGATAAGAGTGCTAAGTGGGAATAAAAGGCAGTCCACCTTTATGATGATGTGAATGCAGCAGGGAAGATAAAATCTGTCCCATTAAATCACTACTTATCCTCTCAAGATAGCCAGAGATGAGACCCAAACCAGAAGCAGCAGCTTCTTTGCAAACTCAATTTAACCAGAGTTAATGTAGCAGTAAAGGGACACTTAGCTCGGCCCAGAGAGGTAACTTCAGTGCTGCCATTTATTCCTAGAAAGACCGCCAGGCGTGAGCCCAGTGCTGCCAATACAACCTTGTCAATGGGGTGTAACTTGAGGATTCCCTTGAGCTATGCCTCTCTTGAGAGCACCATAAACTGGATGTGCTTCATGTGTTTTCCTCCCTGCCTCTTCTCTTCTCTGGATCATATACGTAGCTCTGGTTATCTCCTAAGGGGCAGATGAGCCCCTTAACACAAGATCCTTGAGCTTTGTTCCTACCCTTTCCCAGCAGCCTTGCACTTTTGTCTAAAATGGGGCAGGTTTTGCAACATTTCTGATTTTTCAATGCCTTTTCCATTCAGGGTGGGAAACAGGTTCCTGGAGGAATGTGTCATTCAAGGGCAGAGTCTTAAATTTGTTTCAACTTTTTATTGCTGTTTATAACAGCACCTTCTAGGAGAAAAATAATTTCAAAATAAATAAAAAGAACTCAAAATACTGTGTTTTGACTTAATCCAAACACTTGGGTCTGAGCATTTCCCCTAGACAAATTGAAATATAAATGTGCACATAGAATATCAATATTTGGATGGATTTAAATTTTCTGATGGCAAAGAGCTCTGTCAGAAAACTTTCAGCAATGCTAATTTCCAACTCTAGCTGAATAACAGCAGCATCTGCATTTATATTCCCTGGGAAAAGCTTGCAAGGCATACTAATGACTTCAAGAGGATCACTTCCTTCAGGGCATACTGTGATCTCTCACTGCCAGGGAGGATGGAAAGGGACCAACAGAAAGTTTCCCTGTGGGAAGATGTGTTTCATTAGCTCACCGCTTTCCTGCCGTTCTACAGGCAGAAGTTACTATTGAAACAAATTATGAGAGTAGATGAAAGCGGTCAAATTGAGTACTTTTGCCAAATTCTGGCCCTGCAGTTGGGATGCCTTCCCAGGCTGTGATCCAAGGGATGGGGATGAAGAAGTATCCAGCACAGAAGTGAGATGGGGCCAGGCAGAACAGTGTATGTGGACACCTGAGCCGGGCAGAGTGTCCCAGCACAGGGATAGCAGCTCTGCTCCTCAGCTGCCACAGCCTCATGTCTATGTTGGTTCTTGCTTCCTCCTCATGAAATACAGTTTTCTTTGTTCTACCCCTAGGTGCATTTCAAAACTTAGCAGAAGGCAGATCACAAATTTTGATGTCGGCAATGGAGGTGAGGATGCTGCTTCCTTCTTTTCTCTCCAGGTCTGAAATGGGACCACTGAGTATGTTAGCAGGAGGGTGAAGTTGAAGATGATGTGTGATGTATGTTACTAGAGGTTTTGCCTCTTACACCAATAGCAGTTAATGGATGGGAGATATTCCCCTGGGATTCCTTTGCCCCAGCCATGGAGCCTCACCAGGATGAGCACAGACAGCTCTATGGTGGCCATCCGCATCTGAAGTACAGTCTTCCCCCAGCCATTCCAGCCTAACATTGCTCAAAGTGACTTTGAGGAAGTGAGCAAAAAAATCTTCTTGCTCTCATTTCTTACTGCCCCATCTGTTAATTCTGAATTGTGAAACATCTTGGTTTTAAGAAAGAAATTGCAGACAAACGTTTGCTGCTGCTGTTTGTCTTAAAAGCACAGCCTGAAGAATAGTGAGCTGAAAAGGGATACATCAAGCTTTTTATCAGCTAGTCTGAATCAAAAATCCTGCTGTGCTCCATAGTGATATGCCTGAATGCTGCATTTTATCAGTCTGGGGATTGTTATTTGACAACACAGTGTTTAAAAAGATTTTTTTAAGAAAACTTCTACAATCTTGCCAGCTCCTGTTTACATTCTGTGGTTAGTTCAGTGGCTCATAGGTCATTTAAGCTTTATTGCACCAAAAGCTGAGCAGAGTTTCCAAGCAGAGGCCCTGAACCTGTTTTACAGTGTAGTCTGTAGGACAACCACATTCCCAGACTCTGCCTTCCCTTCCACTTGCCATCACACAGGGCCCATCCTTTCCCAACAACTGCTCCTGCTGCAGCTGCTGCAATAATTTGTCATGGAAAGCAACATATGGGAAGTGTTTGTGAGCCTGAATTGTAATTAGTGAAAAAGGTAGTTCCAAACCCCCTAAACTATCCTGTGCAGGAAAAAAGGACCATAATCACTGCCTAGAGGCACCAAGACACATGTCTGAAGGCTTAGTGTAACATCATTATCTAAATGCACCTTTTCTTCTCTATTTTTTCCAGTGGCTGATTCTTGTCATGTACACCTAAAGACATGTCAGACTTCAATGTGGCTGGTAAGAAATCTCCTTAGTACTATACATACTGAAAAGAAAGGGGTGGGTGCCTTTACATCGGCCAGAGTGAACATGAGTTGAGGGCCTTACAGAGACCTCACCCTGGGGTTATGCTGGGGTTTGAAAGAAAGAGAAAGGCGAGAGCTTCAGTATGAGCAGGGCCTGCAAAGGGAATTAGAATTCTGGCAGGTTTTTTTCTGGGGAATTGCTGATAGTCTTACCAGTTCCTCAGACCACCAGTAGCTCAGTTAGCCACTTGGATCCTGCTCCCACTTGAGGTAGCACATTTTCAATACATAAATAGCAGAACTTGTCTTTTTTTTTCTCTTCTCCCAAGGGATGCAATTACTCCTGTGTATCTGATGTAGCTGCAGCAGATGTAAAACCAAGTAGAGGGTGGGGATAGGAAGTCACTTTCTTCGTCAGTCTGATTTCCCATTTTCAATTGAATTTTACAATTTAGTTTACCTTTGAAGAACACTCCCTACCTACCTTGTGCTTCATTTAATCTCCCTCCATGTCAGACCTGAAGAGGGGCTTTTTTGCCCTGAAGTTTACTTGGACTTTCCAACTTTGCTACTTTGTTCTAATGAAGAACTTTGCTTTTTCTTACAAAACATTATCTGTTTATACATCTGTAAACCATCTCAGCCATCATGCTTCTAGCCACTGGGATGCAGCTGTTCTCAGTTGCAATGGGTAAAGCATTAATGCTGGTCCGAGGCAGTTGGCACTGGGGAGGAAACCCAATCCTTAGAGAAAAGGTGCAGTGGAGAGCTAGCAGTCACCTGCCATTGTGTTGCAGTTGATCCCAGGAACTCATGGAGCATCCTTGGGTAAAGCCACATACTTTCTTTATCATCCCAGTTGGAAAATGGAGTGAAAAAAACCCAAAAAGCTCAGACCTTCATTGAAATCCAGGGACTGCATCCAGATGAGATGGGAATTACAATAATAAATAATAAACAAACGGCATCTTTGGTATCTCACATTCTATTTCTGAAGGCAGGTGACATCTGATGCCAGGTTTGGTAAAAAGTTGAAAGGGGAAATCTATAATCAGGGTGAAAATTACACTCCCCCAGGGAGAAAACGTGGTAGATTCAGACATAAGGCAGGGGAAGCTCTGTTTTTTTCACCCTTGGCTCCAGGACAGTGTTCGTCTCCAGCAGCTACTCTGTCTTGGCTGCTCATTGCATTCCACATGTCCATCTGTGGCAGAAGCTGGGCTTCACCACTCAATGCTGTGACGCCTTCACCTCTCTGAACTCTGCTTGCACGTGGGGTTTTTGTGTTTGAAAGTCTGCCCTTTGCATTCAGAGGGATTTGGACACTGCACCCTCCCTTTGTCACGGCACAGCTGTATTTGGATGTGTTGATGTGTAGCAAGAGGTTATTCACAAACACAGCACCTGCCCCTTGCGCTGCAGAGTACCATTAAATAAATATGAGACTGGTTGAACATCACTTTGAGGGATGAAGTTGCACATATTATTGTTTGCAAATGATATTCATAGCCTATTTAGTATTCTTTTTTCCTTCCATGAATCATTCATGAACTGATCACAACTTCTGCAAATATAGCATTAATCATAATTTTCACTTACTGGTTTTGAATGAAATTCTGCCTGTGGGGTGTTCATAAGCAGTTCACTTGAGGAATTCAGCAGCCACTCGCAGCCAAAGACCAGGCAGTCACAGCACGGGCCCCTCAGAGGACTGAAACTCTTTAAACCAGAGCCTAACAAACAGTGTTGTGAGAACAACAAATCAGTGATGTGAGAAATCAGTGATGTGAGAAATCACACTTGGCGTTTGTTGGAAAAAAATCTGTTGAAAAAAATATATTTGCATTAGTGATTCCTGAGGACTGACGCCCAGCTGTCTGTGTTTTGAGTGAGTCTCTTTACCTCTCTTTTAGGTGGCTTTTCTGCTCCCCAGCAGGACACAACCCAAGACCATCGCATAAAAGGATCATCCATAGGGCTCTTGAAAACCCAAACACTGTGAAGGAGCAAAGCCATGTTATTTATAGATATTTGCTTACGTTTGATGGTTCTCAGATGTCTGGATGAAGAGTCCTTTTCAGGCAAACTGGAGTTGGTTGGGGGAGAGGAGATAATGAGAGACTTCCACGGGCAAGCTAGTAGTACTTAATGGTCAGGGCAAGCTGGAAGTGCTGACTATGGTCTCCTCTCATCCTCCTGTACATTGTACAGTGGATTCTCCCAGTTAATACACAGAAGTCAAGACAGCTCTGTTAAATTCACTGCAAGTAAGAACGGAATCAGGCCTTTTGTGTGGAATGGAGTGTCTTATCGCTCAGATAACAGAAACAATTAAGACACAGTTTGATTTGAATTATTTCTTAACTTGCTTGTGTGCCATTTCTAAATGCCAGAAAAAGGTTGGAGAAATGAATCATAATTCATAAATAACACCAGGAGCTTTGTGATTTTTTTTACTTTTATTAACAATAAAATTTTAAAAGGAACATTTTATGCATATTTGAATTTGTCAGCTGTAGGGATTCCTTTTTTCTTCTTTTTTTTTGCAGTGGCAATGAAGAGGCCCATTAGAGTCATAGAACAGATTGTTCAGTGTTTTTTCTGATTCCCAGCATCTATATTGGGACTGTCTGGGAAGAGACAAATTTATCTGAACTGCATTCTCTTTCTCTGTCCTGATGTCTTTAAAAATATAGGGCTTCTTCAGACTTCATTTTGTCTCAAAAGTTTAACTTAAATCTGCTAAATGACTGTAACCTTTCTGTAGCCCACACACAACCACTGCTTTCACACTTTTTTATCACGGTGATAAAAGCAAAGCTTGTGATCTATTCTACTCAACTATTGAAAAAAAAAATCATCTCTGAAGACTCCATTTGTGAAACTGCCAAAAAGAAGGATGTGAATGTCGATGGATGGAAGCAATTCAGGGTTGCCATGGCAATATGATTCACACTATGCCTCACCCGGACCTTCCCCATGAGTTTCCATCGAGGCATCCACATGCTTGCAACAGATTTACTCATTTGGCAGCAAGATGCTATACACTGGAGCAACAACTACGTCACAAGGTAAAGAAGGGACCTGTGTCTCTGTTATCATGAGGTCAGTGTCTTCTTCTGCAGCTTGGAGACCATTACTCATGTTTATAGGTCCACTGAAGGACCGCAAGCAGGACCACTGAACCCACCCTTTCACTGAAAATGTGGAGAAAAGGAAGTCAGTAAAATCATATTACTCAAATATGTTCCAGTCATTTTTAAACAAACCAATTCCATCTCCACAGTGTGACTTACCCATTCCACCTGAAATCTTTAGTCATTAATTAAGCTCTCTGAAAATAAAATGCAAAGTTGGCAAAGAGAGAAGATAAATAAAAAAGATGGCCATGGAAAAATAAGTATGCTTTACTAAAAAGGTATATTAGTAGATCTGTTTCAGAGAAGATCTATTTCAGTTTAGTTTAGTCTGGAAATTCAAAAAACGTAAGCAGGAATCTGGAGGTACTTCTGTCTGACGTCCACCATGCAGGTTAGGGATGCTTAAGCTGCCTCATACCTGCTGGGAGGAAGCTGTTTGTAGCTGCACAGAAGTCACCTGTGGTAACATTGTAAAATTCAGTTCAGCTCAATGGGTTTAAATACATCCTTGCTGTGTGAAAGTCCCATCTATAAAAATACCAGGCTGTTAAGATCAGCGAGCTAAGATCAGTCTTAAAAATCTTAATTTGCAAGCAATGTCTTCTTTTCCTTTTGTTATAATGCATAATTGCCTTTCTTCAAAAGGCAATTCTGCTTGTTGTTAGACAAAGCTCCTTGTCTCTAATAACTTAGTCTGGACACAGATAAAGATGTTTCTTTTTCATTAAAAAGCTAGCAGTAGACACCAGACACTCCAGGTGAGAAACATCACCCATATATAAGGTTATCTTCCCTGCAGGCCCATGCCAGGGATGATGCCTCTTCTCACACTAGGGGTGCAGAACCCTGCAGTTGGTTGTCCCTGAAGCTCACCTCCATCACACCAACCAGCCCTTCACTCTGGTGCATGTGGTCTGTGGATGCCAGCGATCTTGGGGACAAACCTATGACCCCTTTGGGTTTGAGGGCTGGCACTCTCCTGCGCTGGGGCAGAAAGTAATAACTCACTGCTGTCAAGCTGAGCACGGCTGCCTGTCTGTAGCATTGGAAGAATTGGTATTCCACTTGATTTATACTTCCAACCAAGCTAATTAAGCAACAATTCAGGAGGAATCCATCATTGTGACAGACTTGTTGATTAACCATCCCACAAGCAAAGTCAAGGGTGTTTGATAGCCTGCAAAAAAAAATAGAAAAAAACAGGAAAAAATCGGGTCAATAGGGAAAAAACCAACGATTTGGCCGTTAACACAGCAGTGACTATTATTTCCACAAGCAACAAGAAGCTTAATACATGTCAGAAACACAGGGACCAACATTAAAAACAAAGGCAGCTCTGACCAGCGGGGTGTTAGATAAAAACTTCTACATCTCATTTTTGTGTGATTAAGTTGTGCAGGCCAACTCGATGGGGATGGTACCCTTATTAAAATTTGTGCACCTTCATCCTTGTTTGCCAGTTCTGAAATGTTAGCGCAATCCCCATGAGGTTTCTGGCATTTGTGGAAGCTGTGAGATTTGTGCAATTATGATAATATCATCTCTATTTTTTTTGATGAAAATCGGTTTCTAGTGCTGAGGGACACAAGTCTGAAAAGCCCTATAGAGGATCTGCTATTAGGAATTGAAGAGCAGGACCTCAAACAAATGCTTTATTATTAAATCTTCATGGTGCTAAAACCCTCAAGAGGGTAAGAAACAGGCAATGCGAAGAAGCAGAAGCTGAATCAGATGAGATTAGTGATGCTGAACTCCCTGGAATTTAAGATGGGATAAAGCTGATGAAATTAGGTAGGATCTGAGACAACCATTAGCATTAGAAGGACTTTGGTGCAGAAGTGATGACAGCTGACCCTGCAAGCATAATCTCTGGATGTAGATCTTGAAGCCCTGCTATTAACAGCCCTTCTCCTGGGGTCCAGAGGTCCCGTGTCTGGCAGAGGAGGAAGCTCTTTTGTGACTTGCCTACAGGGTCTGGATCTTGCAGATGTTCCTGGAGCATGGGATTGAGGCTTCCACAGAAGCCTTAGAGGTTGTGGTTTTGGTGCCCATGCCCCAGTGAACTCATCCTGCCACTGTGGCATGGGAGACCGGGAGTGTCTGTGGCCAATTTTGGAGTAACTAGACCTCCTTCTCTGCCTTTGGAGGTGCCTCAGGGCTCTCACAGAGAAACTACTGCAATTTATGCAGAATAACTAAAACGCTTTTCAAGAAAAAAAGAAAAACAATTTTAAAAAGGACCCATTATTCCATAACTTCATGCATGGTTGAAGGGAGGAAGGCTGGGTTTGAGCAACCCACTGACCAGTGCACTTTGTGACAGGCACTAACGATTTTTAAATACTTTTTTTCTTAATGCAATGCATCTCTTGAAGCAGGAACCAAATGTGCCACACTACAGCAAGTGGCACACAGAGTCACAGGCATCTCTTATGCAAGGTTGCACCAGTTAAGACACTGGTATTCCCATCTGCCTGCATTCAGGAATACCTGCAAACCTGGGAAAGCTTGGCTCTTGCTGCTGCCTTCAATGAGACAGTGAGCCTTTCAAAGAAAAAGGCACCCATCCTTCTCCCAGTCCCCCAAATTCAGGGAGGCAGATGGCAAGCCTGTCAAGAGTGACCCTGCCCTGTGTTTAGGCAGCTCAGCAGGAGCACAGACAAATGTTTGGCCCATTTTACTTATGGGGGGTGCCAGCTTAATATGATATTAATTTAATATTACCATGCTTAGTATTAACACTTGTCTTAAGGATCCCTTTGCTGCAGGGCTGGAGTTGAAACCTGTTGCTTTTACCTACCAATCCCTCATATTAAACACCTTCTCCTGCAAATCTCTGCTGTGCTCCTTGCCCCTGGTTCCATCCTGTGATACGTGTACCTTTTCAGTCACGGGGAGTGGGATGCCCAGGCAGATCAAGGGCTCACCAGCCTTTCCAGAGCAGATTACCCGATGCCCTCTGCCAAGCTGGGCAGTGTCTCCCTGGATGCCTGTCACCAGCTCTGCCACCAGCCCTGCCTGGGTGGCGTGTCACCAGCCCACTGCGACACTGGGGTCCATTTCTGCTGCATGGCAGTGACATCTAGAGGCTACCTGGCCTGAGCTCCTGGCTCTCACTGCTCACATGCCGCTGATGGCACCAGGCAGGCAGAAGCTTGCTCCTCACAAAGGCCCCAGCAAGCCCATTTACACCCTAAGGATGAAGTAATGCAGGACTTAAATCCAAGCTCCTTCCCTCCGCCACGACGGGAAGGATCTTTGTTATAGCACCCTGAGGAAATTGGATATTCCTTCTGGGATCCCAAAGGTTTGAGGGAGCCAACCCCTGTCCCTTCCCCTGGGAGAGAAACAAACTGGTCCCTGATTAAACTGATTAAACAATACATACAGCTTTCCACTCAAGGAAATACCATTTCCTTGCTTTATATGCAAGGTTAGGTCAGGTTTTCCCTGAGATCAAAAGTCTCTGGGTGATAATATGGGAAACCTTGAGAGGATGAGAGTAGCCAGAGAGACAGCAAGGTGAGGCAGGAGGAGCATTAAGGCACTGTGATGAAAATTCTTGCCAAGTCTGATCTCTCGCAGTGCCTGGGAGTGGCTGAACATATCCCAGTGGATGTCAGAGCTGAGATGAGGGACTTTCAAGCCAAGTTTACCTGATGAATGTGCACTGTAGTGTACACACACACACACCCACACCCCAAAAGGATTAAAGCATCCCAAACTGCTTGCAAGTGCCAGATTTTTCTCTTCCAGATACCTTCTCTTCCTCTTAGACACGGGCATAAAACCTTCTCTTTTCATTAGTGTATCAGCGAAAACAGGGGATTTCTTTTCTCCCCTCACTGGAAAATAAAGGAACAGTTTCAAGCTCTTCAATGTTCTCCTCTGGCATGTGGACCTGAAGCGGTGAGGTGTGGATAGAGGTGATGATAGGTATCTGGAGTAAAGGGGGAGCCATCTGAGACAGCTCAGAAGGATACACCAGCAAGAGAATCAATCTGGGGACATATAGGGTGGGAGAAGTCATCAGCTCTTACAAAGTTGTTCGAGTGCTGCTCAACGGCAGTGTTTTATGAATCCAAAGAAATGATACCAACAACTTCTGCAGATCTGCCTGCACCCATTCTTTGGAGAAACAGGCAAGCTTGAAACTGTCTTCCTGCAAAAACAGTGAAGATGTGCAAAACCTTGGCAAGTTGCAGTTTCCTGGGCCAAAATATTTGAACAAACTTCATTATTCCCCTGTCAAATGGATAGACTGGATAAGAACTTCTTGAGAAACAACTCAGTTGTAAGCCTGCTGATATGGAAGCACTTCCCCAAGACTCAGCTCAAGTTGTCATTTTAAGGTATGTGTTTTAACTACTTTATTATTAGGAAACAGAACTTACCTCATTTACAGTATATTAATTCCTCTTAAAACCCGGCTTCTCTGGTTCTCATGACTGCGAAATTTACACACAGAAACTTAGCTGAGAAGATTATTTAAATAAGGGGTTGTTTGTCCATCTCCAAATAGGAGCTGTCTCTGGGGGCAGAAGAGCGTCCCGCAATTTCAGACATGAGCTGCAGATGGCAGAATTGAACTGCGGACTCGTTTCAACACCAGCACTCGTGCTCTCCCAACCAGCGAAGCAAGTCCTTTCAATCAAGAGACCAAGCTATGTGCAGCATCTTGTAGGTGAGACCCGTGAAACAAGGCCGGTGCACAGCTTGCTTTGGAGATGTTAACCTCCTCTTGCAAAATAGAGTCTTTTCCTCCACGCACACAGAGGCTCACGGCCAGTGGTGGTGGTGCCAGGGCTGCTCCAAGGGTGCTGCACCCACTGAACAGAAAAATGCACACAGGAAAGCACTGAAGGTAATCAAAGTTTCTGAAAAGCTTCTCATCGAGGAATCCTTAAATAGATTAGGGTATCTTAACCTGGAAAAGAGATGTCTATATCAATGATTGAGAGCAGGTACATGAGAAAGAGTGTTCATTGTTTCTGTACTAACGGGACCAGGAGCGGCAAATAAATCATTTGCTGGTGTGTTCAAACAGGCAGAAGGAGGTATTGCTTTACACAGCCTGGAAATAGCAGAGGCTCATCTCTGCTGAAACTGTGGCTGCCAAACCCTCATGGTGTTTTCAAAATCAGTTGCACAACTTCATAGGAGAAGAATCAACCAAGGGGTACCATGCTCAAAGATGTCCCCTCCGGTTCATGAGGAACCTGATCTCTGCAGTGGTACCTTCCCAAGAAGGAGGATCAGGTCTGCTCAGCTGGCCTCATCCAGCACCTTCTGTGGTCTTGGCCTGGGCACCCAGGTCAGAAGGTGATGTAAGGTGTGCAACTTTCACTTCCAAAAGACCTTTTGCAGGAGAAAACTAGAGCCTGTGACCAAGCTACATTGCACACAAGCTCTGACACTAGCAGACTCAAGTGCATCTTTTAAAAAAAGTGAAATAAATCTCTTGACCTTTAAGTGTGCTTTGAAGGTGAGAAGGTGGGACTGATTCTTGGCCCTCAGTTTCCAAAGAGTGAAAGGCAGGGTGAGGTCCTGGGGTTGGGATTGCCATGCTTTAGAGCATCGCCATTTGGCAGGCAGTGTGGGACTGTTTGTCACCCACAACTTGTCCACAGTCCGGGCCCTCGCTATTTTTGGTTGCTGCCTCTCTTCCACCATTTGTGGAACAGGCTGCTCTGCTCTCTGCTGTCAATGACACATTTTTGGTGGGAATGTGATGGGAACACATTTTTTGTGTGCCTGTGTCCCCTGCAGCCAGGGGGCAGGAGTGCAGAGCAAGGCTGGACCAAGCAAACCCTGGATTCAATCTGGTTTTCCCACCCAGAGGTCTAGTCAATGGCTCCAGAGTTGTGCAGCAATGAGGGGGAGCAGGAGCAGGAGGGAAAGACAGATCAGGCCATCCTGGTGCCCTGCACTCATTGGTGACTCTTGCGGTTATGACATCTGAGGTAGTGTCTTTCTCAAAGCCTGCTTGCCCTTTGAGGAAAAAAAACTATTTTCCCATTTTAATTAGGTTTAATTTGCTTTATAATCCCAGCCCTAATTCATAGCCATTTCCTGGCAGTGCTGGATTTTTGCATTGCTTACATAGCTGTTGGCACTCTGCTCTCAGAGTGGTGCTGGCATTAAAACCAACAGAGAAGGAATGGTGGGATCTCAGTACTATGCTCTGGCTTGGAATGCTGGTCTTAACAACTGGATAATGTGGAATGCTGATCAGCCATCGCTCAGGTCCATTGGCTTTTTGATATCAGCCAAACTATTAAACTGTTCTGTGGACTTTTGAACTGAAAGAGGGGAGATTTAGACTAAGCATTAGGAGGAAATTCTTTACTGTGAAGGTGGTGAGACACTGGAACAGGTTGCCCAGAGAAGCTATGGATGCTTCATCCCTGGAAGTGTTCAAGGCTGTATGGGGCTTTGAGTAACCCAGTCTAGTGGGAGGTGTCCCTGACCATGGGAGGGGGGTTGGGACTTGATGACTGTAGAATCATACACTCATAGAATGGTTAGAGTTGGAAGGGACCTTAAAGGACCTTAAAGACCTTAAAACTGTCTCAAATCACCTCCTTGTTTTCCATGTGCCTTAGCAGAGATTCCAGGAGGATCTGCTCCATGGTCTTGCCAGGCACAGAGGTGAGACTGACCAGCTTATAGTTCCCTTGGTCTACTTTTTTTTCTTTTCTGAATATCAGGGTTATGTTCCCCTTTTTCCCGTCAGCGGGAATCTTGCCAGATTGCCACAATTTCTCAAATACGATGGAGAGTGGCTTAGCTGATCTTTAAGGTCTCTTCCAACCCAAACCATTCTATGATTATGTGATTCAATATGTGGGCTTTTTAGCTTGCTGGATGATCTGGTTTGACAAGGGGCCTCAGCATTCCTGTTTGCAGACAAACTCCTAGTTGTTACGAGGTTACCAGGTCTGATAGCCCTTAACAGTGTCCAGGCAGAAATATGAATAAAGAATTGTTTAAAGTTGCAGGTAAAGCACACACACAAATGACACCTGGTTGCCATGTGTCAACACAAATCTTCTTCTAGCAGCAGGGCACGGCTCTGCACCTAGAACACCTGGAAGAGGTTCTTGCTCCTTGTGATGGCACTTGGTGCAGGGGATCCCTCTGGTCAGAGGCAAAGTGGGTAGTCACCAATTGGAAATTAACTGAAATGCATTAACTTGAGCAAAGGTGAGTCTGAAGATCTGTGAGATGGAAAAGTAGGCCCAGCCTCTGAATCCTTTATTGGTGTAACCCATAAATGCAGTAAAAATGCTGTGGTGTCCAGTGACCAGAGTGCCATTCCAAGGGGAATGGAGCAAGTGCTAATGTGAGATCATTGGTGAGATCATTTTGAGCCTTATTTTTCCTTTTCTGTCTGGCCAGTGAAAGAGACTGTTAATGGGAAAACAGCTACTGGTTGCTGCTTAATTACCATGGGAAAATTAATAGCTGTATGTGTTTCTGAACACTTGTGCTTGGTAAAGTTATGTTGGCAGAATAAGCTGTTCATCATGTTCTCTAGCTGAATAAAAAAAAATATCACCTGTTTTCTCACCAGCCAGAGAGCAAAGCAGGTCTGATCTTCATGTTGGCCATGCCCTGGCTTGCTGCTGTGGCAGGGACAGGGGAGAAGGGGCTCACCTGAAGGCTGGCCCTGGCTTCCCATGTTGGGAAAGGGTCAGCCCTGCCTAGTGCAAACACTGATCAACACAGGCGACAAACCCAGGGTATTTTCTTCAGCAGCATGTTCTGGCCTGCCTCCAGACCCTTGGTAATCTCCGTGTCCGGTGCCTGATTTCTGTTTATCCTAAATTTGCTCAAATCCTGGGTGTAATCCTCTGTTGGGGAGGGGGAGCATAATTCCATTTATTGAACTACTTTGCCATAATTGCATTTGCCTCGGCTAGCTCTCTAATCTGCCTTACCCCCCAAATCTCACACAATCACACTGCAATCCATGTACAGCTAGTTCTCAGCAGCAGCTGCCTCCTGAACTTGCTCAGCTGAGCCCTGTCTCTGCCTGCCGACAGCTCCCATCCCAAGCAATTATGGAATGTGGTGAGCAGGACCAGGGGAGTGATCCCCTTCCTGTGCTTGGCACTGGTGAAGCCCCACATCGAGTGCTGTGTCCAGTCTTGGGCCCCTCACTACAAAAGAAAATATGCTGGAGCGTGTCTAGAGAAGGGAAATGAAGGCGGTGAGGGGTCTGGAGAACGAGTCTTGTGAGGAGCATCTGAGAGAGCTGAGGGAGCCTGGAGAAAAGAAGGCTGAAGGGGAGACCTTACTGCTCTCTACAACTCCCTGAAAGGAGGATCCCCACTTTTCTCCCAAGTAACAGGTGATAGGACAAGAGGAAATGGCCTCAAGTTGTGCCAGGGGAGGTTTAAATTGGTTATTAGGGAAAATTTATACACTGAAAGAGTTATTAAGCATGGGAACAGGCTGCCCAGGGAAGTGGAGGAGTCACCATCCGTGGAGGTATTTAAAAGACAGGCAGATATACTGCTTACAGATATGGTTTACTGATAGTTTTTGTCAGTGTTAGGTTGATGGTTGGACTAGATGATCTGAAAGGTCCCTTCCAACCCAGGAAGTTCTATGAATCCATGACTCTGTGTGGAGCTGCTGTGTTGCCATGTGTTCATTCTATTTCAAAAGAGGCTGAGCAAGGGCTTTCTCCCATGTTTGTTCTTACCTACCTTCCAGGGTGAGACTAATCAACAGTGTAAGAGGTAAAGGAAGGCCATGCCATGGTAATGACCCAAGCTGTCCTGTCCTGCTCCATCACAGCAGAGCAACTGACACATCAGCAGGACCCACCTGCAGGAACTTGTTGCACCCCTAGGGAAGGCATTTTGCTTCACCATTTCCAGCAAGGAGGTTTCGTAGCTGCCAGGTCCAACTGTGGCTTGAGAATCTCTGTCTGTTGTCCGGCCTGCATGTCCAACAGCCTTCTGCCTCTTCCCAACATCAGGGTCTAGGGATGTGTTGCTGCTGGAGCCAGGTAGGAGCTCCAGGCTGCTGGGCATCCCGCTCCCAGGGAGGGAAGCCAGACCAGGAAAGCTCTTCAGGTTTTCTTTTTTCCAGGAGGCCTCTCATCTGCTCCTGGAGCAACCTCAAAGACATTTTGCCCAACAGCACATGGATCTTGACAGTCAGTGCAGTTTCCAGTGAATTACAATGATGTTGGGTGAAGACCCCCCACCCTGTGCCTCCCAGTGTGACTGTTCCTTCCACCTCAGAGAGATCTTCTGCCATTGCTAAGTCCAATACAAACTTGCTTGCAAAACAAGCAACAAGCAACCCCCTCCCCATCCTGCGGGATGGGGCTTTGGTTAGGTGCTGGTATAGCACCTTTGGCTTCACAGTTATTTTGGGTTTGGTTTTTTTATAAAAAGTAAAAAATAATATGAAAAGAAAATACAAAAAAAAAGAATAAACCCAGAAGAATAAGATTACAGAGGAGTAATGGATGTATCAGCTGAAATTTTCATAGGAGCATTACAAGGAGCATTACAAGGAGCAGTAGCAGCCTGCCCACGCCAAAGAATCGGATCACAAACTTCATGTAGGGAAAAAAAAAGCCACCACAGAAAAAAAGGACTGAGCATTTTCAGATATAAATATTTCCTCTTATGAATCTGAAGTACTTCCTTAAATTGCCTTTTTAACTGCATTAGAAAACAACGTCAGAATGAAAGCAGAGTAAGATGGATGATGCTGTAAAGTTTTCAAATGGAGTTTCTCTAAACGGGGAATGTGGACCTTTTAATATTCTAATTCAGGAAAAGAATGTGAAATTGTCATGGCAACAGAGCAAAGCATGGAGAGAGGATGAAGGCTTTGAGGGCCAAGTGGGTGCTGGTGGAAAGATCATGTAGACTTGCTTTGTGGGAACACTGTCAGAAGGAAGCAGCTCACCTGCACAGCCAGGCTCTCCTCCATCACCTGAGCCCTTCCAGCTTCAGCTTCCTCTGGCCTGCAAGTAGGGAGGCAAAAAGGATGGGCAAGGTTCTCATTAAGCATGGTCTCAGCTGCAATGAGATATATTGCATGGCTTCATACATGCAACACGCTACAACTACATGCTACCCCCTTTTCAGTGAAGGGAGATGAATTACACAACCATCCTCCTTCTCCTTCCATCTCACAATTTGCTAACCAATCTAAAGAGTAAACAATCTTTTAGGCAGCTTTCACCCCATAAAGAGATTCTGACAACCTTTGCCTGCAAACACACCAGAGTGGTTTTGAGTAGCATAATGAAAACTCTCTGAAGAACGAGGCAGTAGAAAGCCAATATTACAAATGCCCTGAGAGTCAGTTAGCTTAACTTCTTTATTGATCTTTCCTGAAAACGAAGCACTATAGCAGAGAGGTTAGGGCAAGCAGATAATAAACAGGAGAGACTTTTAACACATGAAAACTGAGATTACAGTTTTAGGGAAGACTTGTCGATAGAAGTGATGATCGGAGAGCTGGAGCACCTTTCCTAGGAAAGGGTGAGAGTTGAGGTTGTTCAGTGTGGAGAAGAGAAGGCTCCAGGGAGACCTTATAGCAGCCTTGCAGTCTCTAAAAGGGGTTACAGGAAAAGATGGGGAGGGACTCTTGATCAGGGATTAGAGCAACAGGATGAGGGGTAACAATTTTACACTGAAAGAGGGAAGATTTAGATTAGATACTAGAAAGAAAGTCTTTCCTGTGAGGGTGGTGAGGCACGGGAACAGGTTGACTAGAGAAGCTGTGGTTGCCCCATCCCTGGAAGTGTTCAAGGCCAGGCTGGATGGGGCTTTGAGCCACCTGGTGTAGTGGGAGGTGTCCCTGTCCATGGCAGGGGTTTGGAACTTGGTAATCTTTAAGGTCCCTTCTAACCCAAACCATTTTATGGTTTCCCAGGGGCTTAGCTGACAAACATTAGTTACCATACCATAAACACACCCTTTTTGGCATCAGCTCAGGGGGAAGTCAAGGTCTCACTTCTCTCTGAAGGAAGAGGCACATCAGGCAGCAACTAAAATGGGAGCGAGGAGGTTCCAGACAGGGTGGTCAGGGTCAGACTTGAGCGCTGGGCAGCTCTTTGCTGTTTGGTCCTTTGTCAAGGCAGAAGAGCGTTGCAGATGGAGAGTAGTGGTAGTGAAATACAGCAGTACATTTATTGACATAAACCAGGGATTTAACAAAGTTTGATGGGAAATGCAGCAGTGTTTTAACAAAATTTGATTATAAAGCGCACTTTGTTATTTACTGCACAGAGGACAGGGTCAGAGCGAGCTGTCAGGGAGACCCTCCTGTTGAGTGACAAGGTTCAGAAAGGACCCCCTTTGCTTTCTAAACTCCTTCTCAGAGAGAAGTCTGGGTGTAGCTGCATCCAATCCTAGTCCCAGACTCGGTCAATGGTTTATGTCTGAAAGATTATGCACAATCACTCCTTTATGCCACTTGGCTAAGATTTCAAAATCTAGCATGCTGTTAGTCACTTACCAAGCATCTCTTGGGGTAAAGAATCTCTAAATCTCAAGGGGAAAACCTTGAGCAGTGTCCAACTCAAGGGGAGATCCTGGGCTGTTCACTGTTTGCGGAGCTAAGATGATTGACCTTTAGTTATATTTGCATATTAACCACAGCACTAGGATTGCTGAAGTTAGCCCTTGGCTACTGTGTTGTTGACTGACTCACCGAAACCACCTTAAGCCCAGTGTAGGCACCACAACTAGATGCACCCATGGTGACCGCTGCAGGTGGGTATCTCTTGGGCAGGAGATAAAGGTCGGGTTAGTGCCATGGAAGGGGGAGCCCACCATCACAACCAATTAGCATCACACTTTTACATTTCCTTTGGTCTACATTTGACTGGGACTAGTTGCCTACTCTGTTTCCAAATCAAAGCCTTCAAGGTTTTTTTTTCAAAAGTGCCTGTCGGGCTCTGCCAAGACACCAAACCATGCCAGTCCTGGGTCAGGTGTGCCACTGTCCACGGGAAGGGTGTAAGCACAGGCCCCAGCCCGTATGCTTTCCTGCTGTTTCGTGTCCTCTGCTGCTGGATCCCCAGGTCTTTGCCCAGGGAAGTGGTGGCATCTCTTTGATCTGAAGAAGCTAGAAAGAGTAATGGGAAACACTTGGTTTGGATCAAATTGATACTGACCCAGACCTGTCCCTACCATCAAATCAGGCGTTTCGTTATGTATTTTGTTCTTTTCTGGCCTCTAGCCAGGACTGGATAAGCATTTCTTAAACATCACAAACACCTACAATGAGGTTCCTAACACACAGCCCGGTGAAGCCACGATTTTGTGGATGATTTGGAAAAGGATGTAGGATTTTGGGGCTACTTATTTGACTCCACTTGGTGAACCTGGGAAAACTGGTTGATGGGTCACCTCTGGAAGCAAGCTGGCCTCCCCTCCGCGGTGCAGAAGATCATGGGGAGCCCGTTCTCCCACCGCCTTTGTGCTGCTCCTTTCTAAACACAGGAAGCAACCAGCAGGATTGATAAGCTGTTGGCACTACTTGCTTGGTTTCAAGTACTGCTTAAAGGCTTGTTTTTTTTACTTTTTTCCATCTCCTGGAGGCTTTACCTTTTCTCTTACAATGATCTCCATTCCCAACAGCCATGATCTGAGTTAACAGTGGCAGGAAAAGATGCTGCATCTCATTTCTGATTTGCACAGCTGCTGCTCCGCATTTTTGAAGGTTTAGTAGCTAAGGAATGAGAAATGTCAGTATTACCATATAGTTTTACCTTGGGTAATAGTAAAATACTCTGGCTGTCAGGTTAATTTTTTAAAAAAATCAAGTTTTAATCACAATTTTGTGATCTCTTTTGCCTCTCACAGGAAAAAGTCGCCTGACTGCCCAAAAGACATTAGATGTTTCAAGGACATTGATTTGTTAGTGAAAATCTTGCATTCCTTGATCTGAACATCTCCCTGTGCAAGGGAGGTGGGGGTGTTGCAGGCTCGGGAGCTGGCATCTGCTTCAAATATGCCAATTTTACGTTTCTAGTTTAGGCCCATTTCCACTTCAGAGCCATCTTTTCACTCTGGTGTGAGACAAATGGGAAACTGCTCTGGGTTTC